>KN817553.1:0-197532 GCA_000827495.1 Hypholoma sublateritium FD-334 SS-4
CACCGGAAAGACGACCTCGGTGCCGGCGATCTGGCGCGTGAAGATGGCGACGCCCGCGCCGGCGCTCTTCGCGGGAATGCATCGTGCGTTCACGGAGTACTGGCGCGACGTTCGGGTGCTCGCGTACGGAGAGGCGCCAGACTATGCGCGGCTGCGGGGGCACTTCGTCTCCGCTTGGGAGAGGAGTGGGTCGTGGGTCGAGGCGCCTGGCGAAATTGACTGGCTGAAGGCCTATAGCGAGCTTCAGTCCCAAGAGGAGGAGCACCTACGTCGTAGGCGGGAGAAATTTCAGCGCCCCAGTTTCGATGGTAAGATTGACGAACTTGGTGATGAAGACGTTGAGGTCAACATGGGTATTACCGTAAGTATTATTACCGGCCTGGCGTAGTACAGCTCGCGTCCATTTGCGCGACTTTTCGACTCGGTGTCCGCGCCGCCTGTCCTGGTTTATTAATCACGTCTTGATTTTAAGTAGTATGCTACCATTTAATTTATGTACATTCCGCGCGTGGACTCGGGTGCCACCGCGGCCTTAGGGATTGCAGAGCCGCGGACACGTCGATATCGACATGACGACGCCTTCGCCATTCAGTTCACGCCTTTGCACGATGCGCATCACGGTTCATGAATAACAGAAGTACCCTACATTGGTCATAAATACGTAGTAGAAAAAGGAGTGTACTACATAAGTCGATATGCATGGGTAATTATTCGGCTGTCTGACTACCACTGAAATAATGTTCTGCCGCTGTTAAACTGTGCGCTTTCCCTGACCGGAAGCTTTCCTCCCCTTTGTCCCCTTTGCAACAGGCGCAGGCGTGACTTCATCGACCGTCTTTCGAACTCGGGCGGACGTACGGCGAAGGGCGGGTCCAGGCTGTACGTTATCCTCCGCGGTTTCGGAGTGCGCGCCAGATTTTGCTCTATTGGAACGGCGTCCCACCGCTCCCGGGACATCCAACTGAATGGGATCTGCAACAGCAGCGGCCTGTGGTTCTTGGGGAGCCTCTACGCTAGCAGGGACGGACGCAGTTTCCGGATTGATCGCGGGACGGGATGATGCCAGGGCACGACGACGGGCCGAAGAAGAAACCGCAGAGCGATTAGATAAAATGGTGCCAGTGGAAGAAAGTGTATTCGCCGCGGGAGCATGTGTTCCGGAGGAGTCGACGGAGTCAGATGTAGCCTTGAGTGTATCAGCATCCGCGTGGGAGGTAGATGCGCGCAACGCGCTTTCAGCGGAGTCATGAGAGACAGCTTTGACGGAGTCAGCCACTTGAACGTCGACGTCTGAGCCGGATTCAAAGTCTTCGACACGCCCAACACCAGAATATTCCCACTCTTCAAGAGGCTGACTATAGCTGGGAGTGTAGCTGTCCATATACATTCCATCATCAGAAATGACTGGGGAATCAGCGCGTGTGGGTGAATCGGGGGCTATAATACGGATGGGAGCTGCGGCGGCCAGTTCAGGAAGGGACATCATGTCTAGAAGTTCGGTGGTTGTCGGCTTGTGTTTGGGATTGAGAAGAGGGGCAGGCGGAAGATCCATGTCGACGTCAGATTCGGCAGCAGTGGCACTCCTTTTCTGGAGCGCTACCTCCGATGGAGGGAAGACGGCGTCGTTCCAAATTCTGAAAATCCGGATTACATGGGGGCTGGTGTGGCGACCTATAATCAATAATTTCCGATATTCCGCATGGCGAGAAACATAGTTAATTCCGGTGGTAGTGCCAACACCTTTGCCACCCCAGCCAACGTCGTCCGAAAGCAAGAAGCAGGCCTTGAGAAATAGGATATTCAGTCCAAATTTTTCAGGCAAAAATGATACTGGATACATACAACCATGGCGGCCCAAGCGATGAGACCTGAGGTAGCAGCAAGTTGACGTCCATCCTCGTGAGCGTACTGGCCATTACTGCGCAGCGGCTGTTGTTTTTTCGATGCCTTCGGCTTGTCGACAGCCCGGCGGAGGACTTGGGGCCCGAAAATAACAGTYCTAGCAAGCTAAAAATAAAGAAAGATGAAATTAGCGCTGGGAGAATTGAGTCGGATAGCATGCGACACCACAAACCTTGAAGAGGAACGGATTTGTAAAGACATCTTGCATATTTCCGGCGCGTCCAGGGGGAAACAAAAGAGGAGGAAAGTCGGGGTAGGCCGTGACTTCGACGAGCTTGCCATCTTGTTGCACGCGGTCAGTGAACGCCCCCAAGAGTACGGTGATCTCGGGAATGCTGCTGCGGGGATAAGAGATGTCTTTCAACACGGCTGGAGGTGCTCCCTGGGGTAGGACACCATCAAAGATTTCAAGGCCGTGATCGCGAATGCGTAGCAAAGCACTAGAAAACGCCGTGGACATCTTTGATCTCATCTGAATATTTAAATAATTCAGAAATGAGACGGATAGAAAGTGTTTATATTACTAATGCTCACCTCCTTTGAAACGGACGTCATACCAATGTAAGAATGATATTTGTCCTCGAACACGTGGTATATGTCGGCCGTGAATCCAAGGGTGGGCTTTGAGACCAATTCATCTGAATTGGCATAGCGGAGAACACTGTCGTGAGCGAAAGTTGGCTTCGCGTGTTTGAATGCCTCGAGAGGGAAAGTGGGCGAGTAGAAGAGTTGGGCGTACGTCGCAGTCTTTGTGATAGTTTTCACCGTCACAAGCTCGGAGTCWGTACCATCRTCGACAGAAAGGACGGAGTGGGACGCGCTAGGAGTGCCAGACTCGGGAGTGGAACGCTTAGTGTACTTGACGTGTAGTTTCAAATCGGTGAGTTGACGGGATAAATCGCTGTTGGCCTCCTTGAGCACATCGTTCTCCTGCTGGGTGGTCGCATGGGCCTGAAAATTTGACACCGAAGTTTGTTAGACAGACGAAAAGCATCATATGAGATTGATCAATTACTTTGAAATAATTCTGAGCGACCGGGCCCTCCGACGATGCAAGTGCATCTGCAGCTCTGGCGACGGATGTGTCGCGCATGATTGGACCAGATGCCAATCCGGCAGCGCGTGAAATCGACGAGGCGTGTGACGAGGATGAAGAGGCCATTTTCAGCGAGTCTGTGCAGATGAAGTAGCGAAATAAGGTGCACTGCGTTCCAAAGGAATCCGGGTTGTCGAGCAATGCATCCTGTCTATTAAATAGGACGAGATGCATGGCTGAGCACGCTGCGTAATTGATAGGTCTGAGCTCCGCTCTCTGTCCTGATTTATCTTGCCGCCGTTGCCGTATCGAAGTCGTTGCCGCTTCTGAAGCAAATTTCTCTTTACCGGTCAGTCCTTGCCTTTTCCAATGCACCATGTGCCTAGCTAGTTATTCAGATTTCTTTAAGAGATATACTGCGGCACATGCTTCAGAAATATTAAAACCTCGAGCGAAGTATTTCTCTGTGTTGTACGATGCTCCGGTCATCAGTGTCAAACTAGTGCGTAATAATGCACATTCCTTGCAATTGTTATTGACCACGCGTCCTCCTACTTAGGTCTGCCCTGAAAACGTGGA
Source organism: Hypholoma sublateritium FD-334 SS-4 (assembly GCA_000827495.1). Taxonomy (NCBI): domain Eukaryota; kingdom Fungi; phylum Basidiomycota; class Agaricomycetes; order Agaricales; family Strophariaceae; genus Hypholoma; species Hypholoma sublateritium. The sequence continues at coordinate 3,518 of KN817553.1, forward strand.
TTGTTTGAAAGTATCTGGGATCCATATTTTCCTTGAAGTTTCTTACATCTTTCTCAGATATTGATACAATGAAGCTGGTCTTTGATTATCAGACTACGGGTGGCTCACAACGGGGAACATCTATTAATAATGCAATAATGGGCGCTAATTTTATGCAGTGTCATGTATTGATGCTTTCACTACGGTGGCACACTTATATGACCCGTCTGATATTACATATTGTGAGAGATGTTCGTCCGACACAACCCTGTATATCGGCAGCGCTTAGAATCTTGAGACTGTTATCAGCCTGAGTGCCCGATAACAATCCTCGGGCTGGACGGCATCGGCAGGCGCCTCGCGGAGCTCGTCCACGCCTTCCCCATGCGCGTGACCTACTACTCGCTCAGCAGAAATCCCGACGCACCTGCGTTCTGTGAGTACTTCATGGAGGTCGACGTGATGCTCTATTAGGCAGACGGATGTGCTCGGCGTCTATGTGCCGCTGCGCGCGGAGACGATGGGCCTCGTCGGCGAGAAGATGACCAGAGCGCTGATTCAGAAGCCGCGTGCGATCACCGTCAGCACCGCGCGGGAGAAGGTCATCGACGAGCCGGTGCTCATTAGCGCGCTTGATGACGGCCACAGCTGTTCTTGCGCGCCCATATGATATATCACTCTCACTGATGCCTCCTGAATGAGCCGGAGGTTAACCCGCGCTTCTTCGACCTCCCGCACGGTGACGCTTACCCCAAACTTCTCCCGCACATGGGCACGGAGAGCCGGGACATGCACCTTTGCGTTGGAAGGGAGGTAGTACCTTATAAGGCTCACCCCGTGGGCCGAACAAAATACACAATCCTGCTTATGCCGCTTCTACATAACAATAGTAAATAATGTAAGAGGGTCATGGGTTTTGTCTATTGTTGGTTATATATCTATGTGTGTAGTTACGTTGAAGTAGTCAGTAGTACGTAGTGTATTAGTTATTGAACGTTATGTTATTTCAAGTCAAATAGTCAAGTATTTACGCTATTAGTCTCATTCTAATAAGAAAAACTTAGTAGTGGGTAAATAGAAATAATAATACGCCGGCAGGATACTTGGTCGACACGTTATAATAACAATTCCCCATTATATTTTCTGACCAATGCCCCACGAGCCTTACAACAGGCGCCAGGATTATAACCCGCTGGCCGRTCATTACAATGCGGGCCGTCCTTATAACTCCGCCCAGATTATAACGCGGCAGGCAAGATTATAAGGAGGCAGGCAACATTACTAATCTACAACGCTTTGATTATAAGGCTAAGGCGAAAATCTGCCTTATAAGGCACTTAGAAGATTTGCGACAGGTGTGCTTTAATACACTTCAACTGGAGAAATAATCTGATTTATATAATATGACAATAGAATATTCCCGCGATCGCTATCGCGTTTAACTTGGTGCTAGTGAGAGTGGGAAAGAAAAGAGCCGCGATTGTATACTCAGAGGAATCAAAAAAAGCTCATATAATCTCCACTATGAAATACGCAACGTCATGCGAAGACGATATACGATCACATGGGACACTCGAGCGCCCGGACGTCTAGATAGCTGCTACTCTTCAAGTCATTTAATACACCCTCTCCAAGCCTCTCCGTTGGTACACATAATGTCTGTTTTATATCGCTCGTTTCAGGGACAGTTTATTCATCTCCTTCAAAATTCCATCCCATGGATATATGAATATAAAAAACAAATATAATGATTCTCACCGCCCTACTCAGACTTTAACAAGTCCAGTGCGCGAGCCTTGTCCACTTCTGCTGAATCCTTCCAGACCCATTCCCACTTTCTGCTTATCTCGTACCCAACCGCGTCCAAAATACTTCGATCGACATTCTCGTCGCCTTCTCGGACGTTTTCCAAGCCAGGGAATGCGAGGTCCAAGAATTTCCCCATGTCGATCGCCATGTCAAGCGCACGGTTTCCTTCTACGCACCGGATATTGTTATATATCTCAGACACCTTCAGCACCGTATCCTTCGTGCAAGAGTCGCTCGAGAGGAGACTAGCAAGGATGTACGCGTCCTAGAGATATAAAGACTCAGCGCTGAGTCTATACTGGTTCAGGGAAAGAGTGTGCCAGACCTCGATTGCTGTACTTGCTCCCGATCCCTGATGAGGCGGCATTCCGTGCGCCTAGAGGTCCTCAATCATTCAATAGATTATGATAGAACAGGATCTATACTCACAGCGTCTCCTGCAATGACTACGCGTCCAGATACATAACGTTCCATTGGAATGACCTGATTAATGGGCCATTTGAGCGGCTGTTTGAGGGTCTAAAATACCGGCGTAAATCAATGTCTGCTCGTTTACATGGCAATAAATTTGCTGCTCGGACCCTGATCAGTACCTGGACTTCAGGCTCCCATTTGGTATACAAAGAAACCATCTCTTCCTGGATTTCCTCTGCGGAACTGCAAGTATCTTCGTACACGGTTCCTTCTTTCTCGGCATACGTGACGAATGCAGCGACATTAATGAGGCTGCGTGAAATTGCATAGGCGACAACGTGCTGGAAGAGTCAAATTAATTATCAAATGGCAACGACAAAACAAGCCTTACCCTCCCCTTTCCAACGTACATCATCGGGGTAGTGATTGTTCGATGGCCAGGGAAAACTTTGTCCAGAACATCTCTAGAGACAAGGCCGCGATACGCGATGGTACCGGACCACACAGGTTCCATCGAGGGCGAGTTCGTAAGCCCCTGCTTTGATAGAAGACTTTTCCTCACGGCCGACTTAATTCCATCCATGCCGATGAGTAGATCGCAAGTTGCAGTGGTTCCGTTCTGGAAATGGACGACGACCTCGTCGTTCCTTTCCTCCAGGGACGTGAATCGGTGGCCGAGATGGAGTTGGCCGCTCATTCTGCTGACGAGTGCCTGTTGCAAATCTGCTCTGTGAAACGTCGTGGACCCGCCTTATATTACATGATTTGTTTTAGAATTATCAAGTCCACCACGCGAAGCGAGAGAAAGCACCTTGCATTACCACATCATGTATGAAGAAGCCCTCTTTCTCGTCTCCCTTGCGAATCTGAAAGACAATTCCTAGCGGTATTTGATCAGCTTGTTTTATTAACTGTGTTCGGTGAAGATTGATAACATACGCGCCGTGTCATCGGGTGGTCGCTGCAGAAACTGAAGCAAAGGCTGTCCCAGGTCAATCGCGTTCATTATCTCCCACACACGAGGCCAGAGAGTAATTCCGGCGCCTATTTCTGAAATACATGCAGCACTCTCGTAGATGTCGATTTCCAAGTCGTTCTTTGAGAGCGCGCCCAAGGCTGCAGACAATGTCAGACCTCCGATGCCTGCTCCTCTGTCGTTTACGAATTGCAACAAACAATTTCAGAGAACATTCAAGCTGAGAAGCATTATGAGCAGGGATACGCACATAATGGCGACGCGGAGTCGCTGGCTGCTTTCCTCTGGGGCTGCATTGCTTCCCATTTTCGTGGCTGGTAAGCAATGTCGATCTATTCGCTTCTATTCGCCTTTTAAACGCACCACCCTTGCAATCCAGTATCCCCAACGGGCTGCCGCGCGTGTCAAATGTATTAATATATATACGCCCGCTGCGATCGCTCCCTGTGCCGGCGAAAGTCAATACGAAAACTGCTACGATGCTCATACCCACAATATTCGGTAATACGTAACGAGCACTGCAGCATTTGGCTTTGAATTGGCTTTGAATTGGCCTTGATGCGTTTGTTTCTGACGATAAGTGAACCCCATGTAACGATAATGTACAATAATATTGAACGATTCGCGCATTTGTGCTGTGGACATTTCAGATCTTATTTATTGGAGCAGGTCAGCAGGATCACTTGCTTGATATCAGAATGGCAGCCGTAATACTCTGCGGGCATCAATTCGACCAGGATCGGCTTCCTTTAAATTCATTATGGCTGCTCGGCACTCACCATGACACCAAAGTCGTAAGCGTCTGTATACGTTCAAGGCGATAAATCAGCGGCGACCGACAATTTCAAAAGTAAAACATAGGCGGGTATCAATAATGAACCACACGTCCCGGCCAAACGGGGCCTAAGAGGCTGTTCTACATTTTCGTGCTGCACACGAATTACAACATAAGTGACGTGCTGCAGCTCCTCAGTGGTCCTGCTACTCACATTGTACCCCGTGGTTGCGTACGTTGCCGCAGCTAACAACGTTCGGGCGGCAACACAGGATCCGGCCCCGTTCCAGCGAGCCGGCGCGTTGCGGACAATTGTTGAACCCATGAGTCGCCGACGAACGCGCTGCGCGCGACACATGTGGGGCTTCGCTGCCGTTGAAACACATCGCAAGCTGTGTGCGCTCCGCTGTTTCAACGCCTTTCCACTTTCAGGCGGTTTCGCGTTCGTGTCTGAGCCTCTATCTGCGGTATCGGGGACAGGGAATTCAACGTGAGCGGTGGCGGCGAGATATAGCTGAAACAAGTGGAATATGGGCGCGGAGATGTCGACAGTGTGTTGGGTGTGAGAACGAGGAGCGGCGAGAGTCATACAAAGATAGCGAAAGCCGAGACATAGCTTCGCGATACTCCGAAAACGAGAAAGATAACGCAGAAGCAGCCACGAATACGGCGCAGTGTCCGTAATACCATGGCGTCCGCCTAGGTACTCCGTGTCGCGGCTTGCTCTACATCTATCTTCTTATTTCAGTCTGTGATCCAGGACAGTAGGATTGGCAGGGTGAAGAGGAGCACGGAGTGAATTCAGGGCCTTGTATTATGGGCGACCACGGGCCCATCAGCCCACGACATAACGACACAAGTATTGCTTCGAGACCAGGAGACGTACCCACAGGTTCAGAAAGGAGAGCATGGCGTATCTCAGAGTGAACAGAGCAGAATGTTGGTGAGTATTATTCATGTTGGCGAATTTCGGGGGTACGGTGAGTGCGACGACACGTATGTGCAGGCGAAACAGGATGCTAGGGATGACTGATGTAGGTGAAGTTAGGAACGCGTAGAGGAGGTAGAGATATTCGGAAAAGAGCACTGATATATATGCTCGGTGGGTCGGAAAACGTTGAGAGCACAATGTACCGCAACACGTACTATAGCCAGTATTTTCCTGGGATTGGAGCTGCCGAGAGGATACATGGTTGTCCGGTAGATCCCCACGTTGTTGTCCAGTACCCATGATACTTGGAAGACAGGAAGTCATTACTGTAGAATAAAGGAAGGCAAAGGGAAGACGGAAAGTAACCTGGCAAGAGACATGGGTGGCGAAAATTTGAAATTGAAACGTGAGTCAGTCCACAGCCGACGTCCGGGCCGACGTTGTCCCGGCCTTGAGCTTGGCGGCCATGCTCGCGGAGTCGCGGTGGCCTACATTCAAATTGTACATATTCAATTCACATCCGCAGACTACTTACTTACTGGCCTTAAAATATGAAAGTCCAAGAAGTTGGCCTGAGTCAAGTAAGAGAAATTGATGGGCCTCATCCGCATCTGATCAGCTCATGTGGAGTTTGGGAATCGCACAAATTTTCTTGGGTCACAGGCTCGAACGCGAAAATTGAATGCAGGTTTCCAAAATAAAGTGCAATGGAAATAGGAAGGATATCGGTAAATAGTATACACGTGAAGACACAGACTGACACTGAATGAAGAAGAGAAAAAAGACATATACTAATTTCTCGATGTTGTAACCCGCTGACGCGGCTCCAATCGATCCGCGAGTGCGTCCATGTTTGCCTTGCCCTTCTCTTCCTGCCCACGTATACTGTCATGAGCATACGTCTGTCCCTGAGCATGACCGGCCTTAGTCTGCGCGTGACCTTGTTGATGCGCCAGAGCCTGAATTCCGCCACCAAGTTGCATCGTAAATCTGGCATGAACGGTTATAAGTAGGAATGCCAGAATCGACGCAATAACAGAAAACTCACGCCTCACTCTTCCAGGGCTGTTCGTCGTTACCCACCACCTGCTGGGTGCCTCTTTCCGGCGCCGTGCCGTGGGCTGCAATACCGCTCCCCGGCACTGCCGCAAGTACATTGCCTCCAACGGGAACCCCACTGCGTCCCGGGGTGCCGACTGACGCAAGGTTCGATGTGGTGGAAGGCAGGTGGGCAGTCTCGTCGCCTCGCGCGATGTGCTGCATCTCCGCCGTGCGATTTACCCACCCTGACGGGTGCCCCGCCCCCGCAAGAATGGAGTTGCGCCTGTCCGCAACGATCTTGAAGTGGCTCCCTTTGCCCTCGGTCGACTTAACCGAAGTACCTGCGGTGTGCTCCTGCTTCTTGCGGTTGAATATCTGTGCCCGGGTATCATTATCAATAAACCGCGTCATCGCACACATTGGGATAAGAGTGCACCTCTTTCAAAACTTCCCCCTTGCCCTTGTTGTCTGCGTCCTTTGCTTGACTCACGCGGTCCCGCACGGACACAAGCGCGCCGTCCACGTACTCGAAAAAAGTCCGAATCCCGTCGCTGACCGCCTTTTCGATCTGCCTCTTGATCAGGCCGGTGGCGAGGGGCCGGAGTGTCTTGTACAAAAAGTCGTGCTTCGATTCCCGGATAGCGAACTTGAGCGAGTCAACTTTCACATGGATGCGGTGGACTTTGAAGACAGAGGATGGGTCGTGCGTAGAGGAGACGAGTTCGATGGTAGCCTGGGCACATTTCAGGTTTGAGAGGGGTCGGTCAATTCAATTGAATGAATGCTCACACTGAGGCCCGATCCGCCAAGTCTGACGTCTGCGATTCCCGAATCCTTCATCCTTGGCAGACCCGTCTTCTTTCGGTAGTAAAACGCGACATCACGCATGTCTGCTTGAATTTGCTCCAGGCTAAGTGTTACATGGTGGTGAGACACGTCGCCAATACTGGAGTACGGGGAGAACTTGACAAAATTATTCGTTTCGAGCGCGACAATATTAGGGAAGATATTTCGGCCCTGTAAGGTGAGGTTTTCGATTACGAGATCGAGACCTTCGTCGGTGTACTCAACGCGCGGAATGGGTATGTATCCGACCTAAGAGCAAAAATTGATACAATCTTCGGGGACCACAAAACAATAAACCGCACCTGATCAATCAGAGTCGGCAGGATAACTTTACGGATGTCGTTCCATAGATCGGGCTTGAATTTGAGACTCCCTTCGTTATCGAACAGTAAATCTCTCGTCAACCTCGCCCAATCTTCGCCAAACTGATGATTGATCTACACATTCCCGTAAAGAGAGTGAGAATTCGGCAAAGATGTAGAAAGGTGAATGAGAACGTACGGGGTCTTCCTTCATGCCACCAAACCAGTTTCCAACGCTCTCAAAGAGGTAATCGAAGTGTTCCTTATATTTGTCGTCGTAGAACCGTTTGCCAGATTGGCGGAGCTTGTCCCCTTGGGCGTTGCACTGGTCATCTAGAATATAGCCGGGTTCGAGGAGAACCTGGCTATCAGGTTAGCATAAAGAGTGATGATTGAACGTAATCACAAACTTTCTTCGCATACTCGGAGGACTCGGAGCACCAATGACGCAAATCTGGATCCCGGCGAGCATCGTCCGCCAGCGCATCGATCGCATCTGTGATGACATCCATGCTCAAGCCGTTTGCAAACCGCTCAAGAAGGGTGCGCAATTCCGCCATGCAGAACTGGAGAGTCGGGTCCTTTACCCAATGATTAATTAGTCTGCGTCATGGCACGGTACGTTGACTTGAGCCTACATCGGTGACCCCGGATGCCAAACCATTTTCTTTCGCCGTTCCAGCAGTGTCAAGGGCGCGCTGTACATACCCTTCCACGAACGATATAAGCCAGCGCATGGCGCCTTGATAGTCGTCGTGATTTTGGCACTCCAGCATGACCTGAAGATAAAGGTGAGATTCAAGGGTGACAATCATGAGACGGGCAAAGGGGCGTACTTTCTTCCCCCTGAAGATGAACTGATCCCGCCGCTCTTTGGGGAAATATTCGTCACTGAAAAGCGCCTTGCTTCGCTCTATACGTTCATTTGCATCATCTTTTCGTTGTTGTGGCATTACATCGTTGAATCTGTCTCGCCCATTGTCCTGAAAATCAAAATCAGAGTTGCTGGAATGGTGTAGTCATTCGTTTGAAAGACAGCGTACCCTTAACTGCCTCATTTTTTCCTTCATCCCGCCTTTCTTCTTCTCAAGCGTTTCTTCGTCTCCCTCATCCTTGGCCTGCTTTAATTGTGTCGCTTGGTCCATCCCTTCGTCCTTCATACCGCCCATCTTGCCCCAGGCTTGCTCCTTCGCTCCTTCCTTCAGTCCATGAAACTTGTCCTTCGCATCGCTCAGCCCTTCCACCTCACCGAGAGGCTTCCTCTCCGCCTCGTCTCCGCCATCGTCAGCGAATGCCTGCGCACCTCCGCTATGAGGATCGAGCTTCGCGCCTGCTACACCAGGGAGCCGCGCCTCAAGCACGGGGGTCTCGTCCGAGCCAACCTTGCGTCCCCCTTCAGTGACGAATTCGTTGTCTGGTGCAGCTTCATCCACAGCGTCCAGCGCCTCAGAAGACGGGGCAATCGCAGTCGCGGCTTTGGTAACCCCTCGTGCGAGAAGGTCCCGCCCAACGGTGGAGAAGTCGCCGAGGAGTTTGCGGACCTCGCTATTTGTGACGACGAGGGTCAGGAGAGTGCGGAGATGCTTCACGGCTGGAACAGAGTCAGTAAGAAAGTAAATAAATAAAAGGGGGAAGTTAATGTCAGACCTTGGTCGCGGTCCCCATGCACTGCCTCCTTTGCATTTCCAGCTAGTTTATCTGTGTTATCAGGCGTTTTTAGGGTGTTACCCGCGTCGGTCAGTCTCCAGGTCAAGTCCTGGATCATCTCGTCTGCGTTCTTCTCCATTATGGTGAGCCGCATGGTCGCCACTACGTCTTTCACGTCTTGAATCAAGCGCCGTCCCTCCGGGGAAAGCGCGTCGAGCGAGGGAGGGGAAGCATCGAGAACATATCGAAGCGCAGCATCAATCTGTGCATTAGAAGGTAACTTGTGGTGTCTGAGCGCGTCGATAACTCCGTAGAGCCGGATCTTATGGGACACAAATATCAGAGGGGGGAGATCACAATCAAGTTATGTCAGAAAACAGACCTTACGGTCGACATCTGCGTCTTTGGCCTCTTTGTCGATAGGGACAGTGACGCTACCCTTAGCAGGGTGCGCACTGATATCTTTAGGAGCTTTGGCGAGCGATGACATTCTTCAGTTTTCAGAGAGGATATTTGTTCGAGTGGATTGTAGTTAGAAAAGGAGTGGAAATGCTTCAGGAAAGAGAACAGTTTTGAGCGAATCAAGTACGACCAGGTGAGGATCTGAGACTCTTGCGTCATTCAACGATCGCTCCTGGAATTGGGATGACATATCCGGCTGCCCTTGTGTACACTTCCGCGTAGGTCGCATGAGAGAAAGTCTGAATGAAATGAACCAGCATGAAAGTCTCCCAGAGGTTGAAAAGAATATAAGTGTTCGAATGTTGACGCGACGCGAACTTGTCGCAGTGACGATGTTGACCCTGATGCCGGAGCTTGAATTACTATGGTCACGTGAAAAGCTCTTAGAAGCGGACCGCGGCGCGCATTGCCGCCGCTACGGCCCGCGAATGCCCTTGAAACCTAGAAAGCTTCGAAGAGCTGTCGAAGAGGTGAAATTGAATTATGTGGCTACACTGATATATACTAGTGCGAAACCTTAAAACCATCTGTAAAAAGTTTTTAAAACCCTGCTATTAATTGAACGTCTGGGGAGGGAGAGCATCGAAGATCGGGCAGAGTTTATCCCAGGTTTCTTAAAAATGAGATACATTAGACACGGAGAATAGAGAAAGGCACAAAGGGCGGAGGAATTACTTACCAGGAGGGTGTAGCTGCGAGATTCCATTAACATTCTCAGCCATCACAATGGCAAGACCGCTGATGTACACAAGTGTCAGTACAATATTATATCACTTTGAAAAAATGGCTGACCGGTCGAGATGCCAGTCGATGTGGCTGCGATAAGCAGGTAAGCATACTGACTCGTCAAACGAAGCCAAGTTTTACGCACCAGTGCATAATCCAAGGCCCAGCATTGTCGGTTTTGAATCGTATAGTAACAAGATCATCGGTACTGCTACCAGAGTTGACTACGTCGCGGCGGACAGGGTTATTGTAGTTGGTAACATTGCTTCCCGCACTCCGGATAACGGAGAAGGCATGGCCGTGAAGGTGGATGGGGTGCTGAAATTGTGTTGTGAGTATAATGGGTAGTTCGAACACCCATGAGATCTTACAGGTGCGCCGAGCGAGCCGCCGGGAATTGTGATCTCAATGACCTTATTGGGAGGCAAGGTGTATACCGATCCCTTCGGTAAAAGGTCCTGGGCCGTATGCGCCCCGCTAAGGATCTGGAGAAGAACCGGGACCGTTGGCGGAGTGAACGTGGCGTTATTGACCGCGAATTGAAGACTGGCGAAGCTGAAGCTAATATTAAACGGCATCGCGATCACCTCCCCATTTGATTTTGCGGCAGGCACAGCAGGCCCAGGAGCCGCGGGGTTAGTTAGGGGATGCAGATTGGTCTCTAGCAGGGGCCGGGTGCTGGGTGTCTGCGTGGTGTTCGGTTCCACGCTAGGTGCCCCAACATAGCGAAGGATCGCGGAGTTAACGCCGCCTCCAAAGCCAGTCGGTCCGATATTGGGTTCAGCACGAATCCAATAGTTTGCTTTACGCTGATTGGCCTGCAGGATGAATGAATAGCGCTGGCCAGCGTAGATTTGGATGGAATCAACGCTCAGTGGCTGGACGTTGTTCCCATCTACCTCAATGACGATCTGGGAAATGAAATTAGATACATTGCCTTTCTGAGAAGACCTTGTACTGACCATGGTATGACCATCAATTGAGAAAATAAAATTGGGATCACAGGAGATGGAGACGAGACGGAAACGGTAACGCTTGTTTGGTATGACTGAGATTACCGCCAATGGCGAGGTAACATTAGCCGAATAACGCCCTAAGCCGTTGATCAACGTCGCATCGGATTGGGGGGGCGCTGTACCTGCACTCAAAATGGGTGCGACAGTATGGTACCTGTTTAACAAAAATTAGGACAGATTTAAGCACAACACGTACTCTACACACCAATCTGCCAAAGTTATAACTGTCGAATCTAAAACGAGACGGGAAAGTCAATTAGCGCCCAACGTCATGCCAACTCATTGATGATCTCTTCACCATCATCGAAGTCATATCTGTGCGCGGATAGTGAGCTCGCTGGTTTCTCCTTATGCATTCTTTGGACTTACTGGAGTCTGTACGGGTCATTGGGATCATAGACTACCATCGCGCCTCGCAAACCGTCACAGTATTGGGTAGCTATTGTGTCCTCACGTCAGTTCACTTCCACAAGGAGTATCTATGAATCAACTCACAATAGTGAGAATGGTACCAGTATGTTCCCGCTTGATCAAGTCCCGTGAATTGATAATTGAAGGAATTTCCTGGTGCAATGGGACACTGAGTTACTCACCGCAGGCAGCAGATCAGAGTACCTTAAGGGTACGTTCTTTAGCTTGTTGGAATAAGCCTAAGAGGCGTCGCGTAGCTCAGATTCGCAGTGTAGGAATTCTGAAGGGAGAAGCCCAGATCATCTCTGAATGATCCTAAAGGATAATCCTGGAGATATCGGAGGATGGCGGTCGAGATCATCCTGGAGATATCTCTGGATAATATCGCCTTCCGATACAAGATGATCTCCAAATATCAACAGAGTTGGAATTGACAAAATGGATTTTGTTATTTCTGTCGTATTATTTGCATACTCTACTGATACTACATTAATTCTACAAATTGTTGCCTGCAGACACGAGTCTTCCCATTACTATTCGCTATATAATGGGTCTGAATCCGTAGACGGTAGAAATAGGAAGATACACGTTGGTGCCCTACCATAAATGCTGACAATTGTAGTAGAGATTGAGTGCGCCGGTCAACTTACCTGTGTGTTTGAATATATCGGGGGCGGTGGCACATAGCCGTTCATCCTCGACTGAGGGCGATTGCCGTCTAGGAAATGGATTGACAGTGTGAGCGGCGATATTGATGGTACATTGTACTCACTACATATTGCGAATTGTGGTCAGCCAGACGTACCCTCGAGGCACTCTAATTTTCTCCCCGCGGTGCGACGTCGCTGCGGCCGATTCTACTTCAGATATCGAAGCCGAAGCCCATATTCCCGGAGGCTCGGCAAATTGTATTGATAGAGGCTCTGCTGAAGCATGAGCTTGAGTCTGGAAGACTTGAAATCGGAATACTTACCACCTAGGTGCCGCAGCTTGTTTAGATAATCGAAGAAGTGKCTRTCCCGATATCTATGTTGATTCGGCTATTAGTCTTCATCCGTGYGGACCCTAGTCCGTGCTTTGGATTCAGYCATGGAAGATCGTTCGAGAGTGAGTGGACGTTCAAGGCCTCAACAACTACCGACGAGGTCAGACGAAATTCACATGTTCGCATATATGTCGCCCGACTTTATCTGAATGGAAATGGGCGAATAGAGGATATCGCGCGGGTGATATATGCAAAGAGAAACGAAGAGAAAGTACAGCTGCGTAGCCTAGATCAACGGTGCGAGACGTTGTGTCTGGTCAGATGGGAAAGACTTTTTGTTCCATATATTGGCGACGACGAGTTTTGCAAAGGGAAACGGGGGTATGGTGGTGGCTAGACAGCTCTGCGCAGTGGCACGGGTTGCGCTCCTTGCTCTTTCATATTCGTCAAGTGTTAGCGAGTGGTAGCACATGGGAGAAAGCACCCCAGCGACGCCCGAGGTAGGGTTGACTGGTGGGATACCAAGTCAATGCACCTCCGCCGCCACTCGCCCGACGCAAGGCCACAGCGAGTCCTGACAATATGGAAGTTGATCAAGAAGTCACGGCCTTTCAAGTTCGCGACGCGACTCGGCCAACAAGCTGGCACGTGCAAACAGTCAACGCTTTGCTCTGCGCGTGCGGCGAGCACTGCTTACTACTTTCTTCACTCTTCGCTCTGCGACTGGCCTGGTTCCATACCGGCCAATTAGAACCCCTCGCCTCTTTTCATGTTCAGTGCGGGGGATATCCTGAACGTGGAAAGCTACCTTGACTGCGACGGTTGTAGTTCCGTCGTCGACCAGGCCAAAGTCCAGCAGACTGAGGGAAAGAGCGGCGAGATCGCGAAGTGGCCGGACGAAAGTCAATGTGAAGCAACAGCAAGCGCTCGTCCTGGTGATGCTCAAGAAGGAGGCGAGGATCTGTGCGCATGTCAACGCCGTACAGCGATGCCTCACTCGGGGCCTCAGAGCCTGGTCACGGCTGCCATGCAGCAGGCGCACCCGGTCAAACCCTTGTCAGCAACCTCGAAGAGCAAGATACATTTTGAGTTTCACACTCCTGCTGTCGTGCTCTCCGCTCTCTTTTCCCTGCTTCGCTGCACAGCAGCATTTCCACACCGCACGCGCTCGTTACGGCCATATGTTGGAGCCAGGGGAAAATTAACATCACAACCTCGCAAAGGAATGCAAATCTATGTAGGCCAGCGTCCCCCCCGGCATAAAGTTGTCACTTTTGTCGGTCTCTGTCTCTCTCGCAGATGAGTGGTTCCTCTCACGTCTGCCGCCGTGTGCTGACGGTGGCAGATACCGCACATATGAAACGTATTCACCATAGACTCGGACCACACGGGGAATGCATTCAGTGATTGTAAGCGCGGAGTGGTTCTATCGCGAGTGCACACTTATTGCATCGCCGATGGCCTTCGACTGAGCGGGCTAGGTAACTTGGAGCGCATCTACGATTCACGCTACCTCCCTCTACATGGTATCTAATTTCTTGGACTTGCACGATCACTGCCACGATGGAGGAGCTGCGTACCACTGCGTAAATGTACGTCGATCATAAAGTAGAAGCATATGTTTATACTGACTCCACCTCTGGTTAGCAGGCCGGCTTCCTGCACCCAGGAGAACCTCGACGTGCCGGCGCCGGCGTATGCATGCGCGCGAAGCTAGGCGGGGCGCCTGCGAGAGGATACGCACGCAGACGCACTCATTCGCGGTTTGCGCTGAGGCAGAGCGTGGAAACAATCTTGCAATGTCAAGTACCGCGCATAGATTCGGGCGATGCTCCAGCTCGCGATTTTGTCGGTAGCCTACCGAGGTCTCTGCGTGCGCGTTCGTAACCCTTTCCCCCGACATTGGCTCCCCGCAGGGCCGTAGCAGTCACCACAGGCAGATTGTGTCGCCGTGGCGAATCCGTGCCAGCATATGCCAGTGGCGGCCACGGAGCTGCAGTTCTCGCATATAATTCTCTGGTGGACGGCGTATCTGAGCGATTTGCACGTACCGGCGACACGTACCGGCGACAGTGCCTGCGGCTCTTCCCTACTGGCGCCGCCCGAGTCGTCGGCGATGCCAGTAGCGTCAATCCAGATGCCAACGTCGACGCGTACCGAAGGATCGGGCTCAGTGCTGTTCATATACATGCTGGTGCTCTTGTTACCCCTCCTGCAGGTCTACCAGCGGAGGGATGGCCTTTAGACTAGTAGCAGAATTATGTATATTATGCAAATTTCGCCGAATCTAAATGTTTGCTTCACGTACTTTGGATCACCGGAGAACCCAAGGAGAATCTCATAATTTTCCTCCCTCGTCACCGTGAGGACTCTTGAGTAACCTCAGAGATATTTCAATGTGACTTACGTTGATATCAGGCATATCAGAGGGGTCTGGTTTTGAGCTTCGATTCAAGTCCACAATGTCCATTGTGCTGGACCGTGATGTGAGGTTGCGCAAGAAGTGTCGTAGTAATATTAGTCAATGTCAATACGAGACCAGACAAAAATCTTTTGCTGACACCCGCACTCAAAAAATCCTGCGATTCCCGTAATGACCAGCAAGAGATATTCCAAACGTCGCGCGTTCGATTTCCAATTGAGTCGTAAAAACATCGGATCTAGTGGGTGGTGTATATGTGTGCGGCGCAGGCCGACGCGGGCAGTCACTGTCAGTCCTGCAAGGATCGGCCTGACAGATGCCTTCCAGAAGCCCAAAGCGCTGTCCCTTTCCGAGCGCGACGCGGCGAGAACAGACGATAAGGCGGCAACGCAGGCTGGAGATTTAGCGCAATGCTTCGTATTGCTCTGGTCGTCAAATAGGTCTGTGTGGGTTGTGCGAGTACCGTAGTGTGCAGCTGGCAGCCTGGGAAGAACGCACCTGTAATATTGAGATACCATGGGTGATACAGGGCAACTAAGCATCAGCGGACACGGCGCAGGCAGTTGTGGGAACAGGTGATAACAATGCATTCCTCGTCGTTGTTGTGGTCGGTGCGCCTAAAGTCGGTGTTGTCTATACTTATCGTCGTCGCACCACTCCGAGTCGCTGTGATCGCTGTGAGGAAGCCCGGCTGCGATCGGGACTGGCGATATAGAGGATATCATGGGAAGGTTATGAATATAGCTGAACTCTGAGCATTGAAATGTTGAGCTGGGGAATCGAGTCGCGTCATTGGCACGGGAGAAGAAAAACTATGATAAGCGCTTCTGAATTCAACTCAGATTTTATCTACACTCACCGCTGCTTCTCTATTGCTCAAAACCCATATTCTTCCTTAAGCTTTCCATTCAAAAACCCTTCGGGCTGGTGAGCTCAGATGTGTCTGTATGCACCAGTCATTGTTGAACACTACTGTATACGTTGAAGTTGACGCGACAACAATAGCCGCATGTTCACCTACCTGCTGGTCACAGTTACTGGTCGCAGTTTGAAGTTCTCAGCATCTTGTTCATTCATTGTATAGTACATAATTACGACAATAAACTGGGAAACTGACGGCTGAGGCCGTCTAGCTCTTGCTGGCCAACTATGTTCTTGAGGGCTGGAGCAGTGCAAAATTGTATTACTGGAAGTACTTATACTAGATCTCATTGAATTTGTCACTGTAATATCACGGGTATATTATAAATATGATAGGAGAAGAAATGACAGGATTAGTCTCTACTACTTTGCACTGTTATGGTAGGATGCCGTGGCTGGTGGGGACCACTTTCCCTTGGCTGTATGATATGGAGAACCCCGAATACATAAGTACAAATACGCGGACGTGCCGCGCTAGATCGCGCGTAGATCGCGCGACTTTCCAACTCTGGTGCGCATCCCAAGCATCAGTGCGTCCATGATGCGCCTGCCCCTTGCCTGCCCTGCAAACCTATGACCATCCAATGTTACATATATTTATCAGATTTATTTGCTTCATATGGTGGTGTATCATGCAATATATTATCTGAATGTCAACTTTTAACAAGGCGCTGAGGCGACCGCAGGTCAACCCTTCATTATTGCTTCATTAATAACAACAAAACAGTACAGGCGTGCCAAACGAAGTTGTATAGGCGTGCCAAAAGAGCTCACGTTAGATATCTATATTATCAAACAATGTATCGGGATTAAGGCAACTGGAAAAAGAACGCGAATCGTAATTTCAAGTATAAAGCTTAAATGACTTCCTGCCAACCCTTAACCACCATGTCCAAGTCCCTCCCTCGCTACACAAAATCTGCATCAAAATGGACCAAAAGCGACCTAACCTACTTCAATATTACCGTAAACCCCGAATTAGCGGAAGATTTCTTTGAAATAAATCCATTGCCTCATCCTGCAACCAAAGCCAGGCCCTACGCTGACTCTGAATGGAACACAGACCCGGAAAATCACACTCAGTGGCGACTGTACTCAGCGATATATTCTGCTGTGCGATCTCATGAAAGCGCAGTCGACTGCCTCGGGGAGAGGCTCCTCGAAGTCACTGGCTTTGGGCGCTTCCCTCGATTTGTCAGACCAAGGCCAGAAGTGCCGTTTCTTAACGGTGGTACACAGACTCCGACCAAAGCTATCCCAGACCTCTGCGTCTACACCTCCGTCCTGGAACAGACTATGATGCTCGTACAGGAAAACAAAAACTATAAGGCAGAAAACCTCTCTGATGTCATCCCCCAGTTGGTTGCACAAGCTATAGCGGCCTATGATAATAATCGTAGGTATGACCCTACGTTTGACAAGGTATGAGCTACAAGACCTTATTTTCCTTTTTGAACTAACAAATAAACAGGTCATATATGGAATTGTTATGATTGGACCCTCACCAGCCCTTCTGAAGATTCCTGTTACGCCGCAGCTAGTGGAGGCAGTTAGGCTCAACAACTCGGACAACATTCAGCCAACCACCGTATCACTATGCACCATTTCTGAAAGCCCCTACGATACTCAATGGCGAGTAGGGTTGAGGTGCCCCATCGGCGCGAATAGGATCTACGCAGCATATGAGTTGTTCTGCCAAATGGTGGAAGACTGCTACAGGGGGTATGGTATCTGATAAGTCGGCCGATAGTATGCTTGAGCAGCTTCCACATCGAAGGAGCATCAAAGGACCGCAGTAGGGAGGGGCTTGGAAGATGGACTGGCAGTGAGAGACACCTTTGTTCGAGACATCCTACGTATCTTGTTCGAAACAGCAGACCCCGATTTGTGAGCCGCGGAGACTACTATGTAGTGCGGCTGGTGCAATCCTACTTCTTGAGATCGTTGGGGTTGTACGTCGCCGGAATTTAGGGCGCACGAAATAGGGGTGGTCGATATGAAGTCCATTTCGATGGGACAATCGTTGTCGAACACTAAATGTTCTGTAAAGTAAAATTCTTGTTAGAGTCGTGAATGTACACTTGCAGACCTAGAATTACAGACCTCCCTGCCTCGAAATCCCTGCGGCACCGCGGCGGTATGCGTTCATAAAGTATGTTGTAACTTGTTCGCCCTAAGCTTGTCCGCATATCGCTTATGTTCGTTCGGTCTCGTTTGGGCTGGCTTTCCAGCTAGCCGGGTATTTGAAGGCCTGGAAGATCAATAAGGGTTGGGTTGGGCAATCGGGGAGCTTTGGCGGCGTAGGCAGTGATGGGCGTTCTTACTTCCGTTTACACACCGTGCGTCGGATCCTGGGACGAAAGCTAGAGAAGGATGATACGAAATTAGGGCCTTCACGAACACAGATAGGTTCGAATGGGATAGGTGGAGGCAATTTGCTAGTTGATAACATTGGCGTAGGTGGACGTTGGGATAGAGTGCAGTAGGTTGGCCAGACTCGTCTTACTACATTGTGGCAGATATTAGATTAGTGTTCAATGCATAGGTGGCCCAACAGACTGTAGACATACCAGAGAATAGGTAGTAAGTAAACACACCAGAGAAATTGAACGATATTGAAATGGAAATGGAGAGAAGGGAAGGGACGACGTTGCCCGCCGGCACGACCCAAAATGGATTATGGAATCCCAGATGCCGGAGACCGGAATCCGGACATACTCTTTCACCGGCATCATTGAAGCTCGTCGTCTCCTGCCTTCAGTACACGTCTATATCCTCCGCCTCGGATCATCTGAACCAAATCATCCGTGAGTCACATCGCTGCCAGACTTACAGGTCGTCTCACCTTCAGCCAGGCAGCCTCTCGACTTAGGATACGTTTCACTCGTGGGTACCCTCAAAGGAACGCCACGACCGGGCATTCTTGAAGAAGTCAGACGCATTCTCGACTCCCAAGACGAAATAGAGCCCAAGTGGAAAGTCTCCTGCGAGAGATCGGACAGGACCCACCAAGTCTACTTCGAAGTCGACGAAGGTCTTAACTCCCTTCAGATCAAGGGCCGCATTGACAATGTACTCCGCCAAAACCACCATGACTTGCAAATGTCCTACATCCTGAATAACAGCAACTGCATCTTCTACCATTTCCTCAATCGCCACTCTATAACGAGCCGCACAGACTCGCCCATTAGAATTGAGAACCGCTCTTACCTCCCGCATCTGTCCCGCTTCATACAGCCACTCTACGGTCTCGAGGTTGCGGTCAACGTGGGTGACGTCAAAGCCGCAAAATCTATGATTGATTCGTACCTTCAAAACACCGATATAGCGACCCGTCTGGCGAAGCTGTCGTTCGCCGAAGCCCCGAACTCGATGGGGACGTCTACTGCGCTCCTCAAATCACCCAATATTTCCTTCGCGACCCCTTCAACCTCTTCGAGCACTTGGGTATCAATGTGTCTCATCCCTAATACCTGTACCTCCTCCATTCCCCCATTTTCCTTCCGTAATCGACTCTCCTCGACCACCATTGATTCGTCGTCTCAGACACAGAAGGACAATCTTGCACCCAAATGCGAGACCATGAACGCTGCTATACGATCAATTTCTGGCGAGCAGAAGATTCTATCGCACAACTTTCAAGCGGCCTAGGAAAACAACGCTCGAGCCTTTTCGGATTCGAGCGCTGTATACGCTGCATCCAATCTCGTTTCCACAGCACAATTTGAGTTTACGACCCTCCAATAATCTCTCACCATGCTACAGTTCTCGCTAGTCATCGCCGCGGGCGACACCACTTGCACATTGGTACCCAAGAGCATTGCCAACGTCAACGAACAAATCGACGCGGCAAAGAAAGCCAAAAACCTGCGAACTGCTGAGCTCCGCGAGCCACAATCCCATGCCCTCCCAATGCTCCCTCCCGCCCAAATCCATGCCCCAACACCGCACCTTTGAACTGGGATGCTGATCCCCGATTTCATGATCTCAGCCGCGTTTTGGAAGCCTTGGGGTGGGTTCCTCCTTCGACACCGGGCCCTTGAGATAGATGGTATAGAAGTATTCGGCGATTGATTCCCTTTATCGGCCAGCATATTCACGACGTGAGTGTTTGATACAGTTTTGGAATACCATGTTTCATTGACGGAGTTAAATCGACGGGATCATCACCAGTGATGGCGATACTCTGCTATTTGGCGGGACTACTATTCTCCGAAGGTAAGTAATTATTCATGAAGACAATTACTCTTTGTAATGTGCATGTTTTAGCATATCCCACAGCAATAAGTGCTTCGAAGATGAATTTGAAAAATCGTATCAACAGCAGACTTAGCTGGTGTGGTCGGCTTGAAATGTCTCCTGAAAAATGGATCCTATCTGCATTACTCACAGGTGGAGTCAATGACGAAGCCGGTGTCCCCGGATGTGAAATAGAGACGGCATATGGTCTCGCGAGATGTGGATTTGGCGATAATCTTGTTCACGCAATACGCACGATCCCAAGTCAGCTGCCCCTCCAGAAATTCCTTTCTCATTGGCGCGAGTACATCAAACAATCAAACAAGAGCTTCGCCTCAATTCCCAAGGCTTTTTGCCCCATCGACAGCCAGCTTTGGCGTCTCGCATCTCCGATCAATCTCCAGATATGCGCGTTCTACAACTTTGAACCCACTCACCTCAAATTCGGACACCGTTCAGAAAGACTGGCTCATCAAGCAGCCTTTACTCCACAATCTCGCCGAATTCTGCTGAGATTTGAGTGGAGTGACGAGCAGCTCTTGAAGAAGAAGTTCAAGAATGGGATTTGGGAAGGCGTACTTCTCCAAATGTTGTTCTCGGTAAGTGCATGATTAGTTACAGAATAGGAACATTGTGTTTGACCCACATGAATCACAGCCGCTGATGGTCTATGATCCTGTTGAACATATTATGTCAACACCATACGGGATCGCGAGACTTGCCGGCGCAAATCGACAATCTCGTAAGGGCAAGTAAGAAGTGGTTTTTGGGACAACACCCCAGCCTCGACTTGTTTTTCACACCGATAACCCTGTCAAGACAATGGGCATCAATTTCAAAGCGAGCAACAAAGATAAACTTACGGCATGGGCGCCAGAGCAGTGTTTACCCCCCCGGTCTTGTTATGGACTTTAAAGAGTCCTCACGAAGTGAGTCATCCGCAAATTCCATTCCAAATATCACTTACTATGTTCACTAATTTACTCCAGGTGTGGCGCCTGCTGCGTCTCATTCCAAGGTCGATAAGCAGCGTCGCAAGACTCATGTTGTGGGCAAGCAGAGTCCGGCACCTATTGCGGCTGGCTCCAAGCTTGCGAAGCCAGCCCATCGCTCTCACCAATCGCCGGATTTTCAGTACTGGGCGGCCCAATATTTGGGCGGAAGTACCAGCGCGGACATTTCCCCGTCGCCGGCCCCCAAATCGGTTCCAGACAAACGCCCGCAGATCCCATCAGACAATCAGTTGCACATTCTAGACTTGACTGAAGACGAGCCTCTCACAGCTCAGCAACGTCGTTGGCTGGGTTTAATGGACTTGACCGAAGAGTCAACTGGAACAACTGCGGGTGCAGCGTCTCCGAATCATCCCGCTCCTGAAATTCGCCGCCCGCACTAATGGTTGGGCTTCATTGATTTGACTGATGACTCCTACGATGCAGAGGAAATATTGTGTGACAATTTCATTGACTTGACGTAGTCTAGTATCATTACGCAGGTATTTTTTGTGTAGTCAGTTTCTCACAATTTACTCCTGGCCAGTGAATCACGTCCAAGTCCCAGTTTTCTGGCCCGGTCGACTTTGGGCTTTGACGCCCAGTGAAAAGCGCGTCTGCTCAGATCGTGCGTGATGCGTTGAAATCAGACGAGATGACACCGCCATCAAAACTGTTGATCAGAGCAGACCATGCCCGAAAAGTGAGACATTCTATGCTCAGGTCTGCCTGAAATGTGCTGGGATCTGCTCAGGTCACGTAGTATCAAACTTTGGCCCGACGTCAGGAAACCTCAGCATGTTCATTGTATCTAGGATACACCGAATTCAACAGAATTCAGCGCTTCTCAACAGGTCGTGAAACAATGAGAACAATTCAAATCTGTTATTATTTGCAATTGGTAGTCGTAAAGAAACTACAAAATCTGTCTATATATGCAACTATATAGCGGTAAGCGCCTCCTACACAAATACCGGCCACCCAGACCACAAACTAATTCTACCGTCTATGAGAAAGTACTGCACGCGATCGTGCAGATGGTCGAGAGGACATTTGTCGCGGCGCACTCGTCATTCTTCGCGATCGTCGGCGTCGTTGACCTGCTCGGGTAGCTCCACGTGGCGATGGGCAGCGTTCTCAGCCTGTTTGGACTTGCTGCGCTGGCTGAGGGGCCTCCTGACGGGTGCGCAGGGAGCGGGGGCAGGGGGCCAGGATGAGGATATCAGGGAGTTTTCGGTGGACGAGCGGTGCAAATTGCGGGTACGTGTGAGTCGCGCGCGAGTAAGAAGCAGCTCGTCGTGTTCCTCGCGCTGTTCGGTGTCCCGTACGCAATGACGCGGCTCATCCACGTGCTCACCGAGTGCGCGCGGGTGCAGCAGATCCGCGGAAGAGCGCGAAGGTGTAATCGCGCAGGGAGGTCGAGGGCGTGTTGCGGATGGGCTGCACGCGAGAGGGTCACGGCAGGTGGTTCCCAAAAGTTTGGGCACAGATGTTGGAGAGGTGCAAGACGGAAGAAGAGCAGAAAAGAATAGGTTAGTCCCCCATGTACACTCGTTCGCAGTGTATCCTCGTACCTCGGTAGCGACCGACGCTATCTACTATTACCAGAGTGAATTTTCGCCAAACAGCGGCTCACGTCTCGCCTGTGAAAATGTATATGTTAGTCGCGCAAGTTGCAGTATGGCAAACACTTACTATGTTCGGCGTCTCGCGAATCGTCTCCCGAGCTAGACAAATGCTGCAGTGCAAAGTGTAAATGGGAAATTTTAATGTGCTTACCTAGCCGCTATCTCTTCCCATAGGTTCCCACCTCCCCTCGCGAGCATACGGATTACGAACGTTGCGCCACGGTTCGAATGCGGCGTCGACGTGGCACTGATTCGTCTCTTGCATGAGCATTTGATAAACATGGCAAATGTTTCGTGTAACTGCAGGTGGCGCAGCGCGGTAAGTGCAATACGCGCCGGATGAGCTAGTGATGGGTTTCACGAGCTAGCTCTTCTGCTGCAGTGGACTTGGGAGAACAGAGCAGCGGCGTTGACCTTGAAAGATGTGTGGTGACGTAGGTCCGGAGACTGCCGGTGGAGCTCGAATATCCGCCTATGTCGGACTCGCTCAAAGGGACCACCGACGCCTGTTTCCTTGTCGGAACATCCAATAAATGAGTAAATACCACTGTTTAAACGTTTAAATAGTACGCATGTATTTTGAGACAGAGATATTCATTGAAGTTGCCAGTGGCCCGAAGTCAAGAGCGCGTCGTCGACCACTGGCACGTTTGATTCCGCGCACTTGCCGTGCACCACGCTCCACAAGCAAGTGACGAGCGCAGGCCCTACGCGTAGGCTGGGCCCTGCCAAGATTCATATACGTGCACAGAAATCCTCCCTAGAAAAAGGGTAAGAAACTTGAAGCGCAGAACAAGTGATACATACCTTGAAATTGGTTAAGTGGATTCGAAGTTCCCAGTCGAGAGGGCCGTGCACGAAGAGCCTAAAATCGCTGAGATGCAGAAACTGGTGTACGTGAAGATTTATTTGCATTGAAAGGATGTTCTGCTTACCATTCCAAGCTTCTCGTTGGCTTCATTGGCAGGACCGAGGCTAGATGGGCGCATAGATCCAACCAAAATCATTGTGATGATCAGCCCTGTTTGAAAACATCGTGCACGGTGTGGCCCCGAAAGAAGTGAGGCTTCTAGCATAGTCGCAAGGATGATATGTATTTCCATTTGTCCCCAAAAGTGCTTGAAGAGTAAGGTACGCGAGAGACCACGGAAAAGGTGACTATATGCGGTCAAAAAAAAGTGCCAAAGAATGTATTTGGGACTCACGCTCTGCAATCTTGTCCTTGAGCTTGCCGAACCTGCCTTCTGCCTTGAGGAAGTAGTAGCCGAATCGTTTGCCGTCCAAAGTCATGTTTTCTATGATGAGCCGAATGAAAAGCGAGTACCAGCACAACAAAATGGAGGCCCTGAGAACAGCGTAGCCCTTGCGTGGGGGGGTTGTGTCAACCTGTCGCAGATCAGAGAAAGGCTGGAGGGCGAGAGGAAGAAACGCACCAAGGCAGTAAAAAACCCATACATGTACAGATCGACGACTTTCGGGGTCCATACCTCTTGGGATGGAGTATACGGAGTGTTTTCGAGGCGAAACATGTTTGCCCACTCCTCGAATAGTTCCTGAATTCGGTTCAAGTCGCGTCTGGTTTTCGCAGCCTCGGAGGATTTGATGTTTTCAGATTTCTTGATAACAGCATCGTTGAAAGCCTCATCAATGTCAGCGCGGGTAGTGATATCGCGGCTTTTGAAAACTCTGCTGCGGAACATGTCCTGCCTTTTGGTGGGTACATGTTCGTCAGGCTCCCGCGAAGTTGCAGCACGACATTCCCCACGACGGCGCGGAACGAGGTTCAAGCAGGTCATGCACCTGGACGTCGTGTACATTTACAAATTTTTCGCAGAGCGTGATACAAATACAGATAGCATATGGGAAACCGTGATACGCTTACGAGTCTGCGTGTGGGAACGACAGGTGCACAAGCAACGAGAGACAACGAGCAATTTTACAAGCAACGAGAGAAGACGAGCAAAGTATAGGCAGACTTTGATAGCAAGCACTAGAGACACAAGAGCCAACAGACAGAGCGATTCCAGAGCAGCATCGAGCACGAGCAAGAGACAGCAGGCATTCCAGAGAGACCAAGTAGCACCCGAGACCGAGACAGAATCCTAGAGGACCAAGAGAGAACACAAACGAGAGCGTTTTGATGAAAGCTTGTAGACAGAGTTAGATGACGCCTAGGACAAGATCAAAGTGACTAACTTGTCGGCCTTTGCCCTTTCACGAGCCTCCCTCACCGGAGCAGCTTCCCTTCTTCTTGGCCCAAATTAGTTGCATTCAAGGCGACAAGCGAACAAGCTACCTCGCGAATCTTGACCTTTGGTTCTTCATCTTCCGACTCAGAGAGGGTATTTCGCCTTCGCTTGATCTTGACTCTGACCTCAGGTTCCTCTGAATCGACGACGCGCTTTCGCTGGGAAGTTGAGGGTTCATCCTCGTCGTCAGTGGAGTCGGTCTGTGAGGAATATAATAAGCAGAGGGCCGAAAACATAGTCAAAACTCACGATGTCTTCCGCGTTCACTTTCTTCTTTCTCACTGTCTTGTGAGGACTGCGTGTGGCCCGCCGTGGATGATTTCAGAGCAGCTACGACGCGGCATCAGCCGGGGCCTGCAGATTTGTTGGAGGAAAATACGCACCCTGGTCTTGGGGGTCCCCGCGAGCTGATCGAATACGCGCATTCGCGAGCAACGATATGTTCCCAATCTTCTTCTCGTCGCCCTTTGTCTGCTCGACGCCGTCTTCGACTGTACTCGGACGGGTCGGTCGGCGTAGCGCCGTTGTTGTCCACCTCCTATGCGCAAAAGAAAACATTTAATATCCGTCTGTAGGGCAGCAAACCGCACAAAACGCACCATGCTCTCATCCGCGTCCGACACGAGCTCTTCCTTAACCACGATGTCAAGCCCCTTCCAAATATTGTCCTTGAGCTGGCGCACATCGACGGGCTTGGCGTAGTTCACGAACTCGGGCCGCACACGTCGAGTCTGGCCCGCCGTCACCGCAAGCAGATCCTGCTCGCCCGCGTCCACCTCCGGCAGGCCACCGCCGCCGTCGAAACCGCCTGGAAAGTCGAGCTGTGGAATAGTTAGCCTTGGCGGTCCACTCTCCGCATAGGTCAGGCAGGACTTACGAAGAACTTCATCATACACCCCTCAGGCGCCATTCGGTGTTTTCGATACAGGGCTCTAATAACTACGTGCGTTCCTGCTTGCAACCTTCAAACACAGAATTTGATTCCATGCTGAGACTGATGCCCAGGGTTTCCACCTGAAACTGCGGAATCAGTCCGACATCGTAGCGCGTTTGGCTCGCGGCGATGTCAACATGCCCAACTTCGACGGGTTCCCAATTGAAGTACAAGTTCCCGAGGCCAAGTTCGAAGTGGCGGTGTACGAGCTCTTGCACGCAGAGCCTAATACATTGCCCTCGCGCCTGCTTTACTACCGTCTCCCAGTGCAGAATATTGGCCCCAGACTTGATCTCCCTCTGGATATCGCGGGCCGCCGCTTGTTCGTGTTTGAGAAAGCAGAAGGAGAGAATAATGTATGGTTTGATCTCAGCCCAGGGGGGAAGGTGCGTGCCGATTTCAGCCATCTGCTTCGCTCAATTCAAGTGACAAACTGCTCTTTAGGCCAGTATCCTTTCTCAGTCAGCCTGTATTCGCGCATCGCTGTTCAACTTCAATCTCCCCCTCGACTTCGCCACTGTTTGGCTCCGCGAACGTCTCTTTGAACAGAAGCCCAAATCACTTCCCATTCCCGTTGCTCCCACGCGCGAGTTCTGCGTTGCTCTTCTCACTTCCAAAATCGAAGCGACAATCGGGAACATAGGCGACATGATCGGGTGGGAAGAGGACGATAACACCGTTGGCCCTATTGCGGTAGCGGCCAAGCAATCCCTCTTGTGCCTCATCCCATATATTGTCCCCACAGACAGTGATGAGGCCTCTCTCTATCGTCTCGTTCTCGACCACGGCGATTTCGGCATTCACAACATGTCGATTACAAAGGATTCAAACGGTTTACCTCTCGTGACGTCTCTGTATGACTGGGAGACTGGGTGTATCGTGCCGGCTATCTTATCTGATCCATTGATGGCAGTGACAGTGGATCTGGTGACAGATGAGAGGGCTGCCCCTTCAATCACTCGAGTACCTGACTACACAACTCCAGACGAACACACAGAGTACATGACATGGTCCAGGCATTATTTCAATGTGCGTAATTTGTTCAAGTGCTGTCTTTTATAATGCATGAATAAAGGAGCAACCACCTTTCAACGCGTAGGCTCTCTTCAAGCAAGCGCCCGATTACGAGCGTGCAATTCAATCAGGGAAAGATGCACGCCATATTTGGTATGCGTTACAGGCGTGGCGAGGTGACAACCCAGAGGGATTTTTTGGTGATCTAGGATCTTGGGCTGAGAAGAGGATGAAGGAGCTTGCCATGTAATCCAAGGCAGGGCTTTCCAAGCCTGGGCGGTGCTAGTTATTAGAAATATAATTTACTAGGGTGTTCCCAGGCTCGGTATCAGAGCATTCAAGTTAGGCATGAAAACAAGCACCTTCAAAGGCTGGGGTGAGATGGACACCTGTCCATTGTCAGCAGCTACGTCTCCACAAAGTAAACACTCACACAGTGTTTTATTTCCCCTTCAGCGAGATAAAAATTTCCCCCATTTCCTCTGATATAAAATCACCAGCTGAACTTGATAGCAGCACCTTGAAAACACTTGCCTAGCTTTCCAAAAATGAAGGCAATCCCGTCTGTCAGATCCCCTGCGTTGAAGGTCCTACTACCTTGGCGGAGCGAAGAATGGGCTTATGCGTCGGAAGGGACAGAGAGCCCGCGGAAGATATCTTGAGCGCCGTCTATCCCATGCCGTGTAGACATCGGACGCTGCATGTCCACGGCGCGTCAACGCTCACCGAAAAACACGGAGAAGTAGAGAATATGCCCTTTGAAGATACCCCAAGCACCCGGCCATGTTTCACGCAAAGGTTTCTTTAGCGCGGTATGTCAGTGCGCTGGCCCGGATGGCCCACGACGATGTCACTGCTGATAAGTGTGCCGTTCTTCACCGCGTGAGTGATGGGTGCTGACGCAACGGCATGGAGACGTATGGCGGCGGCGGCGGGATACGCATGGTCGGTGATGTGAATGCATGTCACGTAAGTCGACTGTGAGCGCGTTCAACGTTCAACGATCACAGCGCAGTGCATAAGTACTAACCTTCTGCTAACGGCTATGCCGTTACTCAATATACTGTTGCAGGGCAATCCCAACAAAATGCTGCCGTTGGCATGTGAATGCCTCCGTGGAGACTACCATTATGTAGAGGGCGCAGAAATTACGAGCCATAGTCGCGCGCACGAAGAGATAGCCGATACTTTGGAGCATGTGTATCGCGATGAAGTTATCGGACGTCGCTTTCAACCTCAGGATTTCATTATAGAGCTACGGAGGAACTGGAAAACCGTCAATCGGGACGAGGGGACGTGGGAGCCCGGAGAGGTAGATCGTTGGAAATTTCTGTATTGACCTGTGAGCGATCTCACTTGATGAGGTATGGTATTCACTAACCTTGATGCCGAGTTTTAGCTTCGTGGGCGACGTCTACGCGATGCTGGAGGTAGTGTCGGCCATTCTCAAGGAAAACCGCGGCCCAGCGGAGCCAGCCAAAAGCGAAACGACGATGGCAAAATACGCGTATCTATTTGGAGAGGAATTATCAGGGGCTGTGCAGGGCGAAGTGTGCAGATTGGAAAGGCCGGGGGCTCCTTTTGGATTCCGTGAGCACGCTCGAGAAGCGGCGGCCCGTCTCCGCTGCGTATCTGCGTTTGCCATCAAGGAGAGTTCTGGGGCGTCTACGACGTCGGTGGAAGTGTTCGGCCGGATCTGCGGACAGGAATATGAGTTAAGCCCGTTCCACAGGAGACGTTCTTGTGGGACGGTTCAAAAATAAATTAGTGTGGACGGGAATGATTAGGCGCGGCAGACAAACTCACATTCATGGCATGTCGCTGCTAAACGGGTCAACTTCATGCCCGCCCGATACGCATATCTCTTCAGGCTGTAATCCAGAGGCTGTGGCACAGCTTGTTGTCCGGCGGAGCATGCTGGTGTGCTGGGCGTCCGGTCGACGGCTTCGAAATTTGGCACCAGTAAGCGAGCCATTCATTGTCGCGTGCACGGCCGTAGACTAATCTCCTGGTCTGTAGGGTCTCAGTTCTACATCCGAATCGTGGGTTCTGGTCGCGCAAACGCGTGCGGTCCCGACGTGGGCTGATCTTCGGATAGTTGAAGGGGTTCTGGAGGAGCGGTGGCGCGTTGAACCTCGTCGCTGAGGAATACACGGCGATCTGGTGCAGTGAAGTCTGGAAGGCGGTATATGCACAATCCGCGAACTTCGGGTGAGCCAGCGGATCGAGAGTGGCGGAGATGGTTCTCAAGTTTCGCAGTTCGTGATTTGGATTCAGCGGGTTCTAGAGCAA
The DNA here is from genome assembly GCA_000827495.1 of Hypholoma sublateritium FD-334 SS-4. Classification (NCBI taxonomy): domain Eukaryota; kingdom Fungi; phylum Basidiomycota; class Agaricomycetes; order Agaricales; family Strophariaceae; genus Hypholoma; species Hypholoma sublateritium. Next base: position 32,529 of record KN817553.1, read on the forward strand.
CGGCGTGCAGACGGGGTTGGCGGACGGGTTAGCCGCGAGCTGCGAAATTCGCGATCTGGATTGTGGGCTCAGCGAGATCTAGGGCGACAGCGGCGCGAAATAAGAAAATGGCAACAGGTACCGGCACAGTAGATGATGGTTCGAATGGATGTCGCGTCAAGGCAGCTGTAAGCCCGTTCAGCATGCAACAGCAGCTGCACAATCGCAAAGGTGGGGTAGGGTACCCTATGGGCCAATCGACACATCCGCGCACGTTGCATAGCCGTCAGATGCGCCAATGTTATCGGCCACTGTCTTCCTAGCGGCGCCGATACCGCGGTGGAGGTCCTGCCGGATGGCACAGGTCTGTAGAAGATGTACGGGGGTGCTACCCTAAGATGGGGCAGTCGCCGCGGACACGCGCGCAAGGACCGTTGCGCATTCTCCGATTCACGCAGCACTGTCTGCCCCGGGGTAATAATGGACTGGCGGAAGTAATGGTCGATACGGCGGTGGGCCTTATCTCCTCTGCGAAGGCGGTACGCGCCCTGTTCGCTCTGCGCTGACTCCTGAACTGTAATACCAACACTGGCGCTGCTGGATACGGAGATCGACATGGTCGTGGACTTCGACTGGCGCGAGGCGCGTTTGATAATTCCCGAGAGCGCGGCGACGCGATGTGGTTCAATGGCTGGGCGTTAGGGTGCATTGTGAGCAGTTGGCGGTGAGGTGCATTTTCCTGTATCAGGCCTCACTTGGGTGTCACTAATCAGCTCCTCAGGATCATGAGACCTACTTCACAGGTGCAGAGATTCCGCTTTGATTTGATACTTCCGCCTCGCGTACTTGCGTGCCTTTTGTCTGGACGCTACGGGAGCGCTCGCCGTTGCAGTGATGGAGTTCGTCGACCTGTTTTTGGGCAGTCGCTAGGCAGGCCGCAGCGGTGTTGGGAAGAAAATCGTGCGGGCCGACGACGTTCGCGAGCGGAGAATGAACAGACCGTCAATAGACAGCTGCACCCCTCGCTGCTACTTCGGAATCGCTGCGCATACTTATGTCGAGAAACTTACCGGCCGAGTTTCTTGAACTACTCGTGACGATCCTAGGGAGGTGAGATGGGCCCGGGATTATCAGGGCCAGCGAAGGGCGGTGCGCGATAACGTAACCTTCTCGCTGCTTTCGACGTTTTCTATATAGCAAAGTTCACAGGATATGCCCGTACTCCAATGCGATGCAGGTCGACGTGACCCACTTATAGTTGAGAAACATGCCGATACCTTCCAGATTGATGTGGAGGCTCGGCGTCGGCTTCGATGCTGGAGATCGACCGCGTCAGATATGTTCAACGACTAACTAGCTAATCATGATCCCATAAGTACTCGACGATTTCAGGCGAAAGGCAGGTTACCAGAGTAAGCGTTCGACGCCGAAATCGCAGCAAGTCAGAATTCCATATGGGATGGATGGTGGAGCAGGCGAGAGAGGAAAAGCGTGGGAACTCGGCCAACGCGTCACTATACACAGCCAGTCTTCAGGCCGGAGTACTGCCGCCCCGGTACTCCGGCCTGAAGACTGGCTGCATACAGTAGCGCCTTGGCCGAGTTTCACACGCTTTTCCTCCCTCCCCTGCTCCACTATCCCGTTGTGCTACGAGATTTCGGAAACCAGTGAGAAGCCTGCGAACGATTGCTGCTAGGAAGCACCACCCTGCACACTCAGTGGAGACTCGGCACTTGGGCATCCTGGAAGGTATTGGACCATCGACCTGGAGTACGCGCTGGAAATAACCGCTGATATTCCAGCAGAAGGTTAGTTTCCTGATTTATCAATGTAGGCACTCAGATCTCAGAGCCTAAGTCAGCAGCAGTGTATGTACTTTCGGAACAGGTGAATACTATCGATTGTCATCTTTATATACATTCCTTCTTGCTCAGTTTCCACGGAAATACAAATATTAAGTCGCAAGCTGTGAGGGAAGATCAAGAAAAAATTGTATCGTACAAACAAATTAGATCATGCAGCCAACTGCAGTTGGAACAGAAAACAAAGGGAAAGACCAATGAAAAATACCAAAAATACTGATTGTACAGTGCCACAAAATGCTGCTCTTTGTTAGTTTGATGCGTGAGCCTGGAAGATAAACTGCTATTCGAAGCTTGCCAGGTTTTTTTGGACCGCTGACAAAAGCGCGCTCAGAGCCTTTTCCGTTTGTATGATTGAGAGGGAAGATCGGTAGGTTGTGGCTTGCCTATAATTTCAATGTTATCTTGATTGTGCTGGCCAGGCTGAACAGAGTGAATAGTTCTTTCCTCCAAGATCTCAAGTGAGGGCGAGCGCGGCGGGACAATGGGCGTTTCCATAGCGGAGATTCCAGGTAAGACCTCAGTAGAGGGTGAGTACCAACGATTGACTTGATTTTTCCTAAGTTTGCGAGACTTATTGGTAGGTCGTGGTTCGCCCACAATCTCAACACCGTCTTGATTGCCATATACAGGTTGAGTAATGGTTCTGTCCTCCAGGATCTCAAGTGAGGGCGAACGCAGCCGAGGAACAGGCGCAACAGCTGGTATTTCTGAGGAGGAAGCTTTCAAAACATTACCAGAACCTACTAGAGGGCGAGTAAACAGCCAATTTTTAGAATACAGACAGTCTGAATGGTGTTCAACTCACTAGTATTGGCGGCCTCTTCATCATGAAGACACGAACTGGAACGCACTGGTGAACTGGCTGAAGAACTGGTAGATCCATTTTCAGACAGTGGAAGTGTCCGTGGACGAGATGAATGCATGGTGGAAGGGCGGGAGGGTGTCATCCTAGCCCACTGCCCACGAGGTACTCGAGGCTTTTCTGAACGACCTCCAGCGCGGCTTTTTACTTGTGTTACGCGACCACGAGACATTGTCCTCGGGGTTTGAGCAGCAAAATTAGCTGAATGTGGCGCCGAAATCGCGTATGTGTTCCCAACCTGGACATTTGTGTCAGCTATTACACCTTGGGATTTTTGACCCATCGCCTCTTTGTGGTCTTCCGGTTTCATTGCTGTTTCAAATCCTGCTGGGATCATTGCTTCCTCCTGGCCAGTCCTGACTCCTCAGGCTGGACTCTGAAATCTACCACGCTGCCTGATTATGGGAATCTACTAGAGCCGCGTCGGAAGAGGATGAAGAACAGACAGATCCAGTGAAGGTCCAGGTACTGTGCCAAACTATATGCACTGGGCTTTAAGTGAGCAACCGAAGCCTGCGTTATGCGTTACACACCTTGAATAGGCAACCAAAGTGCGACCTATATTAAAGTTAATTTGAAGTCAGTTCAAACAGTACGCTTGTAGTACGCACAATTACTATATGCCACCAGGACTTCGTCACGACGCTCCCACTCACCCTGTTGTCCGTCACTAGATGCGCATAGAATATGTGAAAATGCATTCACCCAGCCCTTCTCGATAACCCAACTGGAGCGACGCCAGGTACAACGTCTGTATATACAAGATTGTTACAGTAACTGTGTTATCAGGCCGGTGAACAAAGATAAACAACATAGTCCATCTGCAGACCTTCCAGGCAAGCTTTGCGACAGCTTGAGCACCCCTTCAACTTCTGACGTTGAATAACTCGCTGTTTCGGCTCAATCCTCGGTTGTTTGGGCCTCCACCCTGCTTAAATCCAAAGTAAATTTGTGGCGACGATCAAGTCGGTGCGCTCCAGATTCAATTCTTTTATGACGCGACCACTGCCATGTGGCCCTGAACGCTGTGAATTAGCTTGTGCACCTTCACGGGGTCATCGGCAACGATGTCTCTGATGGTTGACCCTATGTCAACGCGTGGAAGTGCCCGTGTGCAAGACGACTTACGTTGTTTCCGGAAACATACGGGGGCATGCCGGATAAGGTTGCATATCAGGTCCGCGTAGCTTGCGCGCGTCACCATGCTCGCAGTATTACTCTTCGATGCGGTGCCCGCTCAGCTCAATCCATAGAAGACAGCGGTGTGGCGGAAACAGGCATGAAGACCCTCCTCAAGAGTATTACAGATTGAGGCGAGGGACAAGGTGAGCTTCTTGCAGCTAGACATGATGTTCGTTACAGATCGCATTTGAATGTATTCGAGTCTCCCAGCTCTTTTTACATATTACACAAGAAGAATGTCATGCTTATCACCAGTATCATGACGATGTGCAACGGAAGGGCAGAATCGTCCTTCCAGGGATTCAAAAATTTGTCCCTATCATCCGATAATTGCTGCATCTCCTCTCGAAGGTTGCGGACGTCTTCGCGAAGCTGATCATGAGTTAGGTGGTAAATTTAAATAACCGGAAACATGACGAGAGACGTACACACCACTTCTACTTCTTGCAAGGCAACGTTAGCATGATGTTCGAAGTCTTGGTACTCCTTACACAACTTGAACAAATTCGGGGTCATTGTTAGTCTACTTCACGCGTGGCCATTCGAGTACTCACCTCCAGAGCACGATATGACATCGCTTCAAGGGTAATCCTCTCATTCTGGTCCTTCACGGGCTGCAGATCGAGTGACGGAAGAGGTTTGAGTTGGACATGGTTAATATCATTCGACCCTACAAGCTGATCTAATGTTAATGTCTCCATTATAAGCGAGTGACTTGTGACTATATACCTGAACATTCATTTCGACCTTTGGCATGGAAGGACGCTGAAGCTCTGCTTGGGGCACGCCTCCAACTAAGAATAACCCAGTTAAATACACCGACCTGTTTGAATGACATACTCCAGTGTCAATCAATACGATTGCGGTGAAAGACCTCAACGTCCATTCAGATGGGTGTTTTTTTTTTAGGTTAAGCGACGTAGCGCGATTCTTCAGACCATTTTGTCTCTTTGACGATACACCAATTCTTTCATGTTCCGTCCAAGTGGCGAGTCACGACACTGATAGTGTCTCATGAGGGCTCGGCGGCGACTTCGATGCTGGAGAACATCGTCCTCGATGGTCTGTACGCGCTCGCCGTTAGCAAGGATGGTGGAGTGGGTGAGAGAGGAAAAGCGTGTGAAGGGTGGCCAGCGCGTCACTATGTGCAGCGGATCTTCAGGCCGGAGTCTACCGAGCCTCATGATTAGATAAAAGATAAACAGGCCCGGTAGACTCCGGCCTCAGGACCCGCTGCATATGGTGACGCCTTGGCCATCATTTGCACGCTTTCCCTCTCTTACCAGTTCCACGTCCTTCCTAGCAGCAGCTGTTTGCAGGCTTCTCTCGAGAACGAACGATCGATGAATCATAATGAATTAATCCCTGAATCGTTGTGAGTTCAGCGCTCAGCGCCCAATGCTGTGGCAATGCCTGAAGTTGTTTCATTCAGTCGCTTTCATCAGGTGCTATTTTCACATGAATGAACCTGAATACTCTTTCACCCTCAATAGGTGCCTTTTCCCGTGGTCGGTCACTGGAAGTCTGTTAAACCCTTCATCACTAATGCATTCTCATAGTATATAACATCTCACTTTCTAGTTGCAGTTGTGTGTCTTCGCCCGTCGTTCAGCATCATTTGCAGAGATCACATCATGTCAAATCCGCCTAAATACGCTCAATGTCAACCACTCGAAGGCTGCCGCGGTCCGGTCAATGTGCTCCTGTTCTCGACCGACGGAAAGCTCCTGATAAGTGGGGGTGAGTTTAGCCTTCACCTTGCTGTGTATTTCATTAATCGGACGGTTAGGAGATGATGAGCGTGTCCGCGTATGGAATACTACTACTTTTCGGACAGAAATTACTCTATCTCAGAAGGCATGGGCTCAGATAACCTGTTTGACGTGGATTTATGTCGACTCACCGGTTAGCGATAAATGCACAATCTTTCTTCGCCGTTCATACGACGTACAAAATGTCCAATATATATAAAGGATTACCATTATGCCAGTTGAGCTTCAACGTCAAACATGCGTTTATCGCTTTTCCCCAAATCTCATTTGGGAAACAACCAGTCGCATCCAGTCGGAAGTAAAGCAGGGGGATTCTGGGAATGTGTTATTGGTGAGTGCAGCCTATCTAGCCTTAAGTTTCATTGAATTATATGACGCGCTGGCAGGTTCCCAAACTGATTAAGCTCGTTGTTGTACCTATAGCTATACGAGGGATGTTTGGCCAAGTGGATGTCCTTCCCTTTGTTCGTCCTAGGTACCCAAATTCTCAAATTCGTCTGCAATTGGTTTTCTTACCACCAGGTTTAGTCGAGACTGCTGTTTAGAACTGTACTTGGTCCATGCTTACTTTCCAAACAACTCGCGACGAGCAACATGATGAGCTCCCTCGGCAGCCATAGCGGAGAAAATCCGTCTGGAGTGGATGAATATTGCATCGCGTTGCAAAGCATGAAATTATCACATTGCTAATTCTAGACGACGTTAGACGCGACCCTTAATGCGGTATTCATCCCGCAATCTCTGAGTAAGATTCTTGTATCTCTCCCTTTCCTCTTTCGGCTCCGTTACGGTACAGAGAACGTTGGTACCAAGTTCCAGTACTTCTCCTTCTAGGGTTTGCGACCCATCCTCGGCTCTTGTAATTACAGCCAACGTCATCATCGAAACCGACTCAGTATGTCGGTGATGAAGGCGCCGAACATATCTCCCGCAATGTTCCCCATTGATGACTATGAGAAGGCCATTGTCATGAGCGGCGTTTGGATGTTTCGGAGTCACCCATTCGGGTTGTAATTTGTTCGTTTTTCCATACTTGATATGGCATATTTCAAGACGACCATCAATGATCATTACAGATGCCGCGACTTCTTTCTGTACGCATCCGCCTCCATTCACGATAACGTTCAACTTGACCTTGGTGAGTGATTCATTCAGTAGGATGTGTCAAGATGTGAGGGTTTCCGGATGGTCATTGATCTGGGCTTGATGATCGCTGGAGCAATTTTGCGAGGAGTTCAAGACCGAAAGATAGCATGAATCTGTATTATCAGCTTCACTAACATCCGCGTGCGGCACTGGTGTTCTGGAGGATGGGTCCCAAATGCTCAAGACATCCATCATTGAATCTTGTGTCGGTGTTTCGGCAGAAGGGTCCCATGCTGGCGAAAACTGTAGAGATTCTGGGGTCGGTGTCATGGCAGATGAGTTCCATGAAGGTGTATTTGCAACACTGGAACTAATATGCAAAGCGGGAGTAGGGTGTACATCTGCAGTATTGTTTTTGAAGTGTTTTTCGAGCTCAAGAAATGATCTGCGACAAAAAGTCAGAAACATCTCTGTCATCCAATATAGAAGACACACGATTGCGCAACAACATCATGGTAGTCAACAGTTATTCTATTTTGGAATGGAGTGTATGGCGAGTAATGCTGACACTGCAGCTCCAATCGCATACCAGAAAGCGTAGCCTGGTTGAATAGGACGTTGTCCACTCGGAAAATATCTCCCTTTCGAGGATGAGATTGCTTCGTAATGATCACTATGGTGCCACACCAACGATGCCGGGGTGTTGGCTTCAATTGTTCTACCTGCACTGTCGAAGGCTGCGAACTCTGGAAGGGCGGATCTGCCAGCCTGAGACAGTTGACGTGAACTTCGATGACCTGCAAATAATAAGAAATCGCCTTTTTCGTCAAAAATAATAATTAACGACTCACCGAAGCATCAGAAGGATTTGAGACACTAACGTCTAATTTCTCTGCCACTTTAGCGATATTACCTTTCTTTTCTATAATCCACCCCTCCTGGCCCATATCTTGACCGCCTGATACGGAAACATAGTCTCCTAAAACAATGGCTTTTTCTACATCCCACCAATTGATCCGATGCACGCCTTCATCATCCAAGCTGACCTCCATGAAGGTTGGGGCGATAGCTTGCAGAAAACCAGATTTGCCAGAAGTACGAACAATGACGTGTTCTTTTTCTGTAAAATGCCATTCCTGGGGCCGAGGCATAGAGGAGATGTTAATGGACGGATGTCCGCTGGACAAAAACATTAATGCGCAAGCCCAAGGCATGTCGAACACGTTAGGTGCGACCGAGTGATAGTCGAACGTCTTCAACGCCAGTCCATGCTCAATCCGCAAGGTTCCGATGGTATAAGTACTGTCCAAGGAATGAATGACCTTATTCCTAGATGTCAATATGAATTCGTCCACGTCGAATAATCTAGGAGGGTGCAATTGTTTCGACGCTTTCCGCTTCCCCTTGGCACTGGGCACCGGTTGATATGCTAGTCGAGGTATCAATAGAACATCAACTCCCCAATTGTGCGTTGCAGACACGAAGCCAAGGTCGCCTTTGTATTTTCCAGTCTTGACTCGAACCCACGCGCCATTTACAATGGGTTTGACAGTCTCCATGAGGAGAAGTTTTTCGCAGTCAAGCGAATCAACTTGGCTACGGATTATTCCGTCCCATGTGCGCATTACACCGGGAGATTTATCAAGCAGTCGGAAGAGAGAGGCGTTTATGTTGCATTCGAGATAGACGTATCCTCTTGTAGACCCCCGGGTAAAAGCCGATCGTAGTCCATGTTCGGTTTGCGCAGTGGCGAATAAATGAGCAACTAGTATTTCCTCCACCCCAATCTTAAGGGAATTGCTTCAGTATGTCCTCTAAATATTCAACGTACTACTCACTCTGCATTTAATTCTCCATATAGGCAGATCATCGGGCCCACGGTGACGCATAATCGATTCGGTATCATTTGATGAGACAAAAGTTCCACTGGCCCGATGCGCACTGGCGTATACCCTAGCTAACAGACCTTCGTAATAAGAATCGCGCTCGGCGTCAGCTGTACGATCCGAATCTGAAAGATAGTTATTGTGAGTTTGTTGACTGGGCACGTCTTCTGTAGAGTCATCAATTAAAGTTTCTGGTGATAAATAACTGTGAGTAAGAAGTAATCCAGTGAAGGCTCTCTCATGGTCTGTACCTTGTATATCCTGGTCGTCTTCTTCGTCTTCTTCGTCTTCTTCATCTACTTCAGCCTCGAGGTCCAAGAACTTGCGTACAAAGGGGTTTGCCTACATAGTCGTTGGCATCAGTTGACAAGAAACATGTACCGATTTATATGCGCACGCGACTCATGAAGCGAGAAAATTATTCTGTTAAATCGTGGATATCAGTGTCCGAACATTCAGCATACGCGAATAAGTGGCATTTCATCCAATCCACGGTCCCATCAGTGACACATAGCGCGCTCCCTCACTGTATTCCTTCCTATCGAAAAGGAACAGGACATCATGTCGATGCTTACCGGCGCCGATATCTTGCGTCCAGCCGGCGAAGGAAGAAAAGACAGATGAGTGGATGTCGCCGGGTGGTGGTCGACTCGGAGGATCGAAATAGACGATAGGAGTGTGAGAATCTCTGGTGACTCTAAACGGCCCGAGTCCTCCGCTGTTCAATTCGTGTAACCCGTCAGGACAAAACTTGTTACACTGATTCGAGACGAATCCTATGGATTTCAGATGTCTCAAATATGTACATAGTTCGTTCTCCCACGTAGAATAAATAGCACCTGAAGTAGAAGTTTAGAGACGATATCCACTTCTGTGAAATGACTGGGATGGTTCTTCATCAAAAACTCCAAGGCTAATGAGCCAAGCTTGAAGCTATCACAGAGCATCCGTATTTCCGGTAAAAATCTCTGTCGAGAATGGGAAACTGGTTTATATACGATCATGTCTGCTAAAAAAAATCGGTCCTGCGAGGCCACATCCAATTTCATCACTAATGTTGTATTTCTCAAGATAAAGGAGGCCTAAGGAACAAAGAATGGTGTCACATCGATATCACGTCAGATGCGGTTATGCAATACTCACCATTCTCTTCCTGAGATAGATAGTGCTTGTGTTCGATTCGCCAGCGATATGGGCGCCGGTTTTGTTACCGGTGGTAGTCCATAAGTTTCCAGCTTGACGAGCATGTCCGTGTATGTAGCGAGTCTTGACGCTTGTAGCAAGTCGCGCCAAGTGCAATCACTGAGCGATCCGATCAGAAATGCCCAATACTTTACCGCTTTTACCGCTGCTGACTCACTGATTCCGCCTGATATTATTTGTGCTGGCATTCAACCTGTTCTTCAGCTAAGCGATGTGTGGCTTTCAGCGACATTGATATATAGGAAGCATTTGTGAGAGGGTGTAAATCAGAAATACCACCACTTGAGACGCTCTTCCGCCATCTGCCTGCCCTCCGGTCGCTCCACCGCAGCGCATCCTGTGGGGATAGGGTATCCAGCTCGAATCAACCATGCATAGCTAAATTCAGTTCTTGTAACAGCGGAGGCGAGCACAGCTGATTGAAAAAAAAGAAGCAACAAAGGAGGTGAAGGCCGCCCGTCAACCGGCCACCGACGATATTCTCCATCTTCCTCCTCCAACCTAGATCCAATTCCGCGATACTGCCCAACTTCTGGTCGTTCATAAGCGTCGCCGAAAACCCGATCAGGGCGCCTTGCTGGGCCTCTTCCAACAGCCCAATCTCGGGCTTCACCGTTGACTTGAAGAGTACAGGCACTGCGACCAGTTTCCACCCATGCCACCCGGCCTCTACGAGACACAGGTGCAGCTTCAGCGTGAATTCGATGTGCGCGCGATTCCAAATGCGCTGGAGGAACTTGAGGCCKGGGCCGAGCCACAACGACATGTCGCCCGCCATCAGCAGTGGTAAAGTGTACCGCAAGAGGGTGGTGTGCATCGACGGAATGATCTGCATGGCGCCGAGCTCGGCGAAAAGGGCGGCCTTCTGTGCGTCTGTCAGCCGCGTTCCATGGCGGACGCTGGCGATGACGGATGCAATTTCCRYCATCCTGCTCAGGCGCTCGATATCTTCTTCCTTGGACAGATCCGCCGCCTTCTGCGTGGCTATGAATTTATTGACGATGACATCGCCGACGGTCGAAAACTGGTCGGCGCCTTTGACGTGGTGGATGAGCGCGGTCAGCGATCGGCGAATGAGTTTGTAGGTTGGCTTCGGGTCCTCGGCGTCGGAAAGATAATACGAGATCAAGGTTTGGTAGAGCGATGGCGTGCAGGTGTGGAGCGTTTGCGAAACGGACTAATGTGGCACGCGCTTAATAGCAAAGTAAATTTTCATTTAAAAAACGGCGCACCTTCGAGGCATAGACAATCGCCCATGCACTTGCATCCTCTATCAATGCTGTATTCGCTGCCAATAACCGCATTGCTTCCTCGCGTGGTGCAGCCTTTAGTCTTCTTAAAACGGCGGCCCATACTTCGGCCATTGCGCGCTGAATCTCTCCCATACACTTTGGTAGGACCGCGCACACACGCTCCCATGTTTGTGCGAGTAGGGTGTTGTCGATAGCGGGGATAAGCAGGTATCGGAACAGGGACGACAGCGTTTCTAAGAGCGCGGTGAGGGCGGGCGCGGATATAGCTCGCGGGAGCAGGGCGAGAAGGCGGTCGAGTAGTGAGCCATACACCGGCGCAACGGTCGTGCGGAGGTCATGGACCATTTTCTGCAGTAGGCTAAGATAAAATTAGCAGGGTCTTTAGACGTGACAGATTGACATACTCAAGAAGGGCCCTTAGTCCTTCGTCATCTGCGCAGCTCAGGGCTGCCTCCCATAAGACGTAAATTTCACGCCAGTTGTGCAGCAGCAGCGGCATGGAAGCGGACAGCCCATCGGCCTTGTTGGCGAATTCGATGAAGCTGGGTGCGAGATTGAGTTGTCGCCAGTGGTCGAGTGCCTCATGGAAGTGCGAATCATTGTCCTGGGGCCCGTTAGAAAATGAATAGGAGAAGATAGAATGCAGACGTACGCCAACTTCGTGCTCCAGATGTGATTGCTGGAAGGCGGTTGGTAGATGGACTTCCTTCAGCGTTTGTTGGTAGGATTGATGCTGCAGAAAAATGAGATCGCGCGGTAGAAGGAACTAAGATGAACAGGTACCTTGAAGCGTTTCAGTCGAGGAACGAACACGGTCGAATCATCGATATCCATGCCGTCTGAATCCATTATTTCCGTTTTTCCTATGCTTTTCTTCGTTCTAGTCGATTATTTGGGAGCTCAACTTGGGCTCAACCTCAAGTCGTTGAATTGTCCAACTGAAGTTCTGACTCTGTCAGACGAAATTTGACGATGCCGTGATTTTAGTCGCACCTGAACAATTTCCTGGAGTATTCTCCACTGAAGCACTAGAAAACTGAGAAAAACGAAAGCAAAGCAACAGATGTGCGTTGAACTTAGAGTAAATGTAATTAGCGAAATATGAAATTTCAGAAGCCATTGCCAATTAATGGCAAATAATACTCGCAGAAACGCAGAAGGTGATCGTGACGCTGACGACGAGGAGGCGGCACGGGGTGACCGCGCACAGGGATTCATCAATTCGCGGATTAACGTCCAGTATTTCCTCGACTCGCTGTGCGAGACTTCGCTCATGGTCAAGTCGCATTCCAAGTCGGAGCGGTCGCTCTTGGCGAATGCGAATGGGCTCTATGTCCAATTCGTATCGCGCGATCTGAACCGGATCGTCGAGTCCATCGTCCCAGACGGRAAGCAGGGTCTGCCGAACCTCGTCAGCGYGAAGCAGGTGCGTCGTCCCCACCTTTTCCAGACACCAACTCACCTWCGATGTTCCCAGATCCTCGAAAACTGGCGCACGAAGCGCTATGTCGACCCCCAAAGAATCGACGACGTCCTCTCCACCCTCAACTCCCGGCCCGTCCCCGCACCCGTCGCCGTCTCCACCCCGACGAAGTCGCCGCACCAGGCACTTCGGCGTGCGGAGGTAAACAAACGCATCGAGCAGGATCGCGAGCGGCACAAACGCCTGCGCGAGCGCCGCTGGGTGCGGCCGGCGTTGCACAGCAGCACGGCGCTCCAGCCGCTGCAGCTCGCGTGCTTCTACCCCCTGGGCGACGTAGAGGAGTGTGCACTGGACATTGAGTTTGATAATGACTGGGAGACAACGAGCGATTGGAACGAGGATGACGAGGAGGCGACTGCGGAGGAAGCGGAGCTTGCGTTTCGGGACGACGAGGTGCGGGTGGGGGAGCGGACGCGGAAGGTTTGAGGCGGTTTTTCTGATGTCGAGGTCGCCTTTGGGGGCATACTCTCGTGCGCACGCCTTTTTTGCAGATATATTGATCACCTTTGAGTGTTGTTTTCATTGCTTGCATATCCTAATTCCATTCTTGCTATTCTGGCGAGATTCATGGCTCAGCTTCAAGGGGCAGGAACAATCAAAGCCTGCAAACGGCTGCTGCTAGAGGGAAAACGCGTGAATGATGGCCAATGCCTCACTATATACAGCGGGTCCTCAGGCCGGAGTTTACCGGTAAGTACTTTTGATCAGATAAAAGATAAACGAATCCGTTACCCGGTGGGCTCCGGCCTGAAAATCCGACGCACATAACGACGCGCTGGCCGACTTTCACACGCTTTTCCTCTCTCGCCCACTCCACCATCCTTGCTAACGCCTCGAGGACGATGGTCTCCAACATCGGACCCGCCGCCGAGCCCTTACGAGATACCATATGCACTATCAGCGTCGCGCCTCGCCACTTGGACGTGTACGTCGATGCCCTGCAAAGTCAAGCAGCACACAAGGAGTGCGAATCGACGTTTGAAAACGCTGGGATACGACCCTCGAGGACGATGTTAAAGGATCCGGAGCAGGAGACCACGAGTATATTATTCAGCAATTACCAGAAACCTCAAGATCAGGACAGGTGCACCTGAAAATGAATGCACTTGAAAACGAAGCTTGTTCGGAGCCAGGTCAGGGTGGAAGTTGCGCGAGGAGTAGTAGAGGGCGCGCTAGCGCGAGGCCAGGATCGGCGCATGTGAGCTAGGTCTATAATGCGAGCACAATACAGGACAGATCTTAGTGTGGAAGATTTTGGCGCCCACCGTACTATGTATGTACTTCACAGATGCAATACCAGCGAGACAGTACCGAGCTGCAGTACAAAATCCATTATAAGCCTAGTCTTGCGCGATCTTGGCTTTCAATATGTAAACTTGTATGCACGACTCCCTTTTTTCTGCTGAAAATCCCACTCACACCACTCATCTGCAGCGATTGCGGGCGGCAGGGGAAATCACGCAATGCGACAGGCAGCTTTACCCGGGATACCTCCTTTTGCGCAAGGACTAAGCCTGAAACTTGGCTATACTCTGGCGGGTATGTTTTTATCATGTACATACAGCTATAAAGGCAGGCGATGCACCTTTTATCTCGGTGGGCGGCAGGATGAGCCCCGTCCCGAAGCGCACGCCGCTCTCCGCGGCGGCGGTGTCGCCCATCTTGTAGTCGGCGTGGTAGCAGCGGCGGTACACGGGAGACAATGTCAGTAGGGAACGGACGTGAACGAGGGGCGCAAGCCCCTCAGCACAGGCGGAAAACGATAGTACCCCTGCCGCAGGTCAGCATCCGACAAGCAGACCTATGATAATGCATCTACCATCCCCATCCTCGTACGGTCGCGGCCTCTGTTGTCGTGCGCCCTCAGGCTGTTCTGCTCACTGGCGGGTATACCAGCGTGGAACAGTACGCGAACGCTGCGCTCCCGCCAGCGCCGAGGCACCGTCGAAAGCGAAGTCTGTGCCAACGCCCTGTCTTCCAACGGCGCTGGCAGTGTCAGCCTCGTAGGCGCAGCAGGAGGTAATGGTTGGGCATCGCGCGCCTTTCAAGAGCGGCGGCGGGTGTTGCATGCCCGAGGGTATGTACGTCGCGCCTTGAGGGTCGCGGAGCATTCCTGCGGCGCGCGATGACCCGGTCCGTTGCTGCCGCCGTCGTTTATAAGAGCTCCCACTTGCATTTGTCTCTTTTCTTTACGCGTCCAAGACTCACGCGTACAATTGAGTACCCTGCTTCCATTAGATGTAACTAACAAACCCATTCTTATTTCAGATGTCTTCGATTTCGCTCCTTCGCTGCTACATCCACCTCGTCTCCATGCCGCTCGACGAACTGAAGGTTTTCATCGCAAACGGCGCGGCGCAGGAGGCGGAACGAATTGGGGTCGATAAATATCATTGTGTCCTCGCGTGAGTACTCTCTTTTTTCTCCATTACTTACTTTTCATACGTGTATAGCCATCCATCACTCCCAATGCACCCCAATTGGACGGTCCGTATCTTCGATGCGCGAGGGAAGGGCCTGTATCTCGGCGGTCTTCATATCAACGCGAATGGTGACGGAGACTTCAGGTCTGTCGACGATGAACCGCATTCCAAGCATCGGGGGAAAACCATGAACCGCGCGTTCCATCGGAAGAGGCGCCTCATTTTGTGCTTCTATATGAATTTCGTATCGCTTATCCTCTATGCAGGTAGTTGTATATTAGCAGTACAAGACTTGACCAGCCAATGTTCCCAATTCTGGCATGAAGCAGCCCAACATTCTTCATGATCCTACACAAATGTGAGCCAAACAGGAAAACGGGGGATGGGGAAATCTAACTTTGATTTTCAATCTATTTAGGGCTGCGCACGCATGCGCGACCAGGCACTAGAGGCGAATTTATCGACTATCGCGTGGTTTGTGCCTTCCTTCATCGTCACAAACTAGAACAAACCTGCTAACTTCCTTTCCCACTTCGTCGGTCACAAAATTATCTTGGCTGTATTTAGCCAGGCGTCGACTCGCTCATCGTGTCGCCGCGCGCTACCGAAGTGAATGAGGCCACATCGCGTCGGTTACTCGCTCAGCGTGTCGTTCAAGCCGTTCAGCGCGTCGTTGCATGCCGCTCAGCGCGTCGTGGCAAGTCGCTCTGCGCTGCGCTGAGCGAGTCACTCGGCGCGCGCTTATCGCGCACTCATCGTGTCGATGAGCAACGCGATGCCTGTTTCACAGGATATTTCTAAATATAAAATACATCATGTTTCTATTCATAACTTTCGAAAGAATATTCAAATTATTTCAGAAAGAAAACAGCCGAGAAATATTCTAACTGTACTATTCATGAACATCTGAAAAAACAGTTTGAATGTTTTGAATACAAATAGTTTGACTATTCCAGAACTGCGCCAAAGAAAAACATCTTATTAAATATGTTGTATGTTTTCAACAAAAACAGTTATGAAAATGTTTATATGTTTATTGACTGTAATAATTAATAACATTTTAAAAATTTCTATCAAAAACAGCCACGAAACCTGTTTCGTAATCACTGTTTTGATTCGAAACAGTCATGGCCGCCAGCAGTGTGTGGAGCTACGGGCGTTGAACCGACCGTGTGCGCACATTCTTGCAAGACATGATGGTGGTGCACCTGCTGCCAATGCCGCTGCTGATGAAGCAGGTGGCCTTGAGAACCATATTGTTCTCGCAATAGGTGCTAAAGTAATGATCACTCGGAACATCTGACAAGCCCAAGGTCTGACCAAACAATTTTGCATGATTCACATTTTCGAGTTGCTGAACAGAAATCTACTACTGAAATGCTAGCCATTGCTAGGTCTCGTCAATGCAACCACCGGAATCGTTGAGGACATAATCTGGCCTGCTGATGCATCTCGATCTGACCTTCCTGTTCTTGTTTCTTGCACGACCTACAAGGGGCCTACCTTGTGGCATACTGACCTTCGCCCTGGATTTCCGGATGGCATCCCAATCATCCCAATCACTCCCCTGAAGACGTCCTTTGAAATCAATAGTCAAGCTATGTCTCGGACTCAGTTGCCTCTCCGACTCGCTTGGGCTGTCACTGTTCACAAGTCGCAAGGCTTGACACTGAAAAAAATCAAGCTTGGCTTGATAAAACGAGAGTTTTCAACCGGCCTGACATTTGTTGCGCTTTCTCGGGTGAAGGGAATCGAAGATATCATGCTGGTAGACCAGGTCGACTATTCAAGAGTACGGGCTTTAGGTGGCAAACATATGCAATATCGTCTCGACGATTATGCCCGTAGATATCAGACGAATATCAGACAACTCAATCTGCTCGTGAGTCGTAGCCTTAACCTACATACAACCATACGACAGCCACTTTTTTCATGCGAGTTCGAATGAGAACGGCCTGGTATACATATAGAAGTAGGTATTAGTTGGGTATTAGAGAAAGTCGTAGTATTACTTCATAGACAATTAACAGAAGATTATCAAGTCAGCGGTAAAAATTTTGTCAAATACCTACAGAACAAATATGTACAACTACTACACCCCTAGGATGGCGTAGCGAGCCTTGCCCCCGCAGGTTGCGGATCCTTAATAATTGGTGGGACCGCTCAGCGCATGTATTCTGCTGATGCCATCTCTCTGTGCAGACGCCCACTCCACCGCAGATGTGAATTGTGATGCAGGTTAGCGCTGTAGTACCAACGACGGGCGCTCTCCGGCCTCGAGCCCACCTCATCGGTCACATCTCGCAGGCGCTGGCTTCTTCGTCGACGAAGACAATACCCGCGCCTAGGTGAACGCCAATATGCCTTGGCGCTCTGCGGAGATCTAGCGCGCGGTTGTTGTATATGCGAGAAATCAAATTGAAGGAGGTGAGCCCCAGACGCATCGCCGTCGTTGGATGTAGCTGACATGCTGCCCACATGCCGGAGATAGCTCTTACCGTTTTCCTTGACGGGCCTGGAGGGCTTATCGTGTATGATGACTGACGCTTTGATTATTGTGCTTTTGGCAGGACAAGCAACCCCGGAAAACATGGGTGGGGCCCTTGCAGATCCTCCTCTCTGGCCTTGCCAAGTCCAAGTGCATGACACAAAGTTAGCTGTTGGTTTTAATCTGTAGCTCTATATGTCCTATTAAGTACAGCTCTCGATCGAATTGCTCCATAAATGAACAGATACTTGATTTTATCATGGCGGAGAATTGAGGTATAGTAACTCATGGACACAATTCATTGAAAGAAATTACAGAAACAAGACTGGTAAGCTAGCCATGCCATGCCATGGCTCACAAAGCAAGTATATACAAGCGGCTCAAATTTACAAAAAAGAAAAGAAGTAAACCAGAAACCAAGTCTAAAAGAAGCAACATTCTCAGTTCTCCAACTTGGTATCAACCTGGTTACCACTTTGCTGACCATGATCGTCCCGCTGAGTACTCCGCTGGTGCAAAGCCGAATAATTTGGCATTAGTGGCGGACCAGTTCCAATCTGTGGCTGTTGGTATGGACCAGGCATTTGATAGAACTGCTGTGGGTAGCTTAAAGTAGGCCTCGCCGCATAATATTCTGAGGGGTGGGTGGGCGGCCCCGAATGGTAATAACCTGCTGTTGGACCAGGCCTCGGTGGATACACTGGGGGACCAAGCCGCGGCGGATACGTTGCAGCAGTAAGCACGCCATTAGGCGGTCTCGCCGGGATAGGTGGTGGTGGTAGTTGACCCATGACGTGCGAAAAGAAATCCGGATGTGGACGGTAATCAGGGGCCTGGGGGTAAGAATGGGTGTATTCCCACTGCTGCGTGTAGGCGTTATATGGTAGATTTCGTCYCGACCCTRGATCGTATGTTAGCGCTGAGCCGTCCGGAGRCTGTGTTGTWCCATCTGAGTGCRGCCTGKGATCGTTTGTSTGARCTGGGTTGAGCGGGCTAWATTCCCTGCTCRCTTGGCGATGGGATTGARTTTCTGAGGATTGCATGTCCGGCCCGTGCGGGACGGACGTCGAGGGACTGACGGAAACGCGTCTTTTTTCCAATTCCCCGTCGTCTTGGGGGGGATGCATCTCTGAAGTATTCGAGACTGGAGAGGGCTGGTGATAAGAGTCATCCGATTGCATGTTTTCTTGATCGAGCTGAGGAATATGCGCATTTTCATGCCCCGAGTCCCCGACGCCAGGAGCTGCTGTGGCTTGCGATCCAGCCTGCTCGGACGAGTCGATGTTGGAGAAGGTGGAATRGGTCGYAGAAACAGTCTCTGRGCGCSGTTTTTTWAGCAGGGAATCTGAKTYRTCCGCATCRGCGAGATTGGAARCTTTTCTTTTATTTGCATGCGTTGCAGTGGCACTTGAGTCTACTGTTGGAGGCAGCGTTGGTKCGATCGARCTATCCYGAGTGTATTCAACTTKCTKGTCGCTTACTAGTGGTATATGAGAAACATAATGTGAGCCAATTGAAGCACCAAATTGTGCGACAGCGTACCGTCAAATCGTACAGCTTTCGAGAGAGTTATCGGGGTTTTCCTTTGCAACGGAGACGCTACAAAAGATATGAATTACCGAAAAATAAATTGCCAAGAATACAATCTTACTCGTGATGGGGGATCTGGGCTCGTTCGCGTTCGACGTCTTCTGGAAAGGTTTAGAATTACGTGCCGCTCCGGTTCGTCTTGTTTTTTTGGAAAGAATGGGGCTGCCGTCACCATGGCACAGACTTTCATCTTCACTGGAGGTCACGTCTTCGTCTTCTCCATTCGAATCCACACTCAGGGACCGTGTTCGAATGCTTTGTTTTCCCTTTCGGTTGGTGGGGACGTCTTCTGCTCCAACCGAGGTTTGGGTATCTTTCTTGGCCTGGCGCATCGGGCCCATGCGATCTTCGCCGCGACTAGCTTCCAGGAAGAGTCGCCGGCCCTGGGTGTGTTCCGACGTATCAGGAGGAGGAGCGCCGATCATGACTGGCTGGTTTTTTGGCACTAGAGCGTCATTGGGGGGTCAGGAAGCTAATTTAATCGCTGAAAAAGAGCCGTACCTTCGCCAGTGAAAGTCTTAACCAGCTTCATTGGATATTCGGAATCCCTGAAAGCATTCACAAGCAACTTTTGCTCTTTGACGGTAAGGCAAGCGATGCCCTTTTTCTTATCGCATTTAGTCGGGAAGGGTACACCCTCGGGATAATTGTGTAGGACGAATCCAGACTTGGAGAAATTATTTGCGAGACTTTTCCAGGGAAACGATTTACCGTTAATGGTAAGCCCTACTTTTTCYGGGAAGGAGGGGGCRCCGTTACTCAAGATGAACGAATACCATGTACTGCAAGAAGACGCACCGGCCATAAACACAAATAATTTTTTGATCTCTGTTAATTTGTCGGCATGTTGTTCGACCTCRGAGTAATCTAAAGCATRGGGCTTCTTTTCAATTGCGGGCTCTGRCTTAGAATTAAATGTTGGTTTATTTTGTCGGGAGACATGATCACTGTATCGTTAGCAGCCACTTGTAAATCYGCAKGTTCCTGAGAAYAGAACAAYGCGRCAACTTACTAGACATGAGTCCGAAAGTGTCCAAGCACARTGCTYGAGCTGATATCCAGGCGGTCTGAGAAGAACTGGACGAAACAGCAGGSTTTATAAACCGGAACCRAGTAARAGRAGGRAGTACCAACCTYTTTYGCCCGCTCACTCCCATAAACCATKGCYAGGYCCTGATCYTGATGTACCACGGCGCCMGMTGACATGACCARGGAWTCAAATCCGAARGAWTTGCTTCCATAGTCTATCTAGGGAGAGATTTGGTAAATAACGCAAAATTCATCAKRGTGATACGACTCTTACAATCGCCTGCAGCYTTGATTCAAASTKTCCAAACTCTTTCSCTCTAGTACTCATRGGGCGAGGTTTTTCTATTTCATGYATYYSGYTCCAGATTTGTAGTTGCCTCTGATAACYTTSAGGGTAWWWTTTTTTGAATTCGGYCCAAGCCGCCGCTAYAGTWTCCGACGTGGCCTTTCCGTGGCCTAGTGGAGTGAACAGCGTGAGTGCGAACARTRWMTRTTATTTATGAAGAWGCTTACTCRTTTTTCTCTCCTTCTTCGGTAGCCTTGCRAGTTCCTGTTCGGARTGCTYTCCAAAATACTCTTGGTAAATATTCCAAGAGGACACCGTTCGWCCGTCTTTTACTCYCCACCTTTCTYTYACTTGGGGTACAGTTAACCCTGTGTTCACCGAAATCTTCTTGGCCACCTCGTCAAGTTCTCTCATCCCATCTTTGAGTAGTTCTTGGTGAACAGTTGAAAGGCGTCCAACTGACGGCGATTCATTATTCGGATGGGATTCAGGAGTGAAGATGTCATTAATTGTGTCTTTGTCTGTCGCCGCCGAGGGTGTGTCGCGAGCTTCAGTTCTGCTGGATCTCGGCGTCTTTGGAGACGCTGCTGAAAATTTTAAATCATTGAGAGAGGTGCAGACCGGATTCTCGCAGACAAAATTACCATTTCCTCCAAGCTTATCCTGGCGGTGATCAGCATATTTAGTTCGTCAGTAAAGGAGACTCCAAAATTTAAACTGGTACTGACCCCAAGAAAGTGGGAGCTGTCGTCGGTAGAGGGAGCAGGCATGAATGGCTGATAGCCAGGAGCCGCCGGGTGCTGCTCCGACGATCCCCCCGACGACGGTCCAACTCTATCTCCTTTGTCCAAATTTTCTCCGCGCCGTTTAGTGGCAGTGGCGGCGAAACCACCATCTCCTCGAGATGAAGGCTTGATGAATGTTCTTAGTTTTGAGGGTGTTAATACGACTGACGGTTCGTCCCTTTTCTTCCTAGTTTTTCGCTGAGGAGATGCGCCAGACTCGGGCGGTATTTTCTCATTATGACCCTCCATGTGCTATACAGCTCGTCAAGATAAGTACTATATTTGAGCAAATTGTTAGAGGATGCTAGCCACAAAAAACGACAAAACATACAGCGCAAGTTATAATCYGAGGCTGAAATGGTGTCTGGGTGTCTAGAGAGTCGAAAGTTGACAAGGTGAGTTCCCAAAGCCTTCCGCAGTCATCCAAGCTTTCGCGCGGGAGATGTTAAGGTTTTAGATTATCGCTGCCGCACGAACAATATAAACCAGCTGAGAGGCAGGAAATCGAGCTAAGTGTACGTCATCCAGCCGGCTGTTTGTCCTACACACGCAAGTCGGCGCATATATCAACTGGACTAAGCGGAGGAGGGGTGGTGTGCCATGTCAGAACAAATATTGACCCGTTATTCCTTAATCTTGGCTAGGCCATGTCGATGAATCTACTAGGGGACCGGTCGACCAACCGTCAACTTCCAAGTGAGCCGAAAACAGTGCGTCCGACGAAGCTTCAGTTAAGACCAAAGTTAATACCGGGACTCGGTATAGAAATATTGAGATAGTGTTTGGGTAGCACTACTAACGATCGCCCATCGGTGGCTACAGATGACCGGCGCGACGCCAACTTCCGAGTCGTCGATGGCGGCGCATATGCGCCGGAAGATCTATCGGATCAGCTATTGTAATCCAATCTGGCAGTCACTGCGATAGATGTTTCACCTCAGTATTCAGAAGAGTATCCGAAGCTGTTCCACGGACGCAGGAAAATCATCGAATAGATACGGCGTAAATCCGTGGATCGAAGTTGGCAGCAGTCGAGGTCTCTTCGCTGGTAAACTTGCTCCTGGAGACAACAATCAGGTTTTCGAATGCGGTCATGATTTGAGTGTAGGGCGGATGGGAATGAACGACGACGTAGAGGTCTGCACGAATGAGCCGCGTTCGGAGGACCGCGACGCGTTACGCTAACTGAGGCCCGCACTACGCTCGCTCGCGCCGTGCGGCGGCCTCTACTCGGCCTGTGCGTGCCACGTGTATGGGTCGTCCGCCCAGTGATATGTCGATTGGTACCAGTCACATCCCCCTCTTCTTCACAACGCCCGATAATCGAGTTGGGGACTCCGCAGACTCGCTCACAGCAAGTTAGCACAGGATTCAAAATGAGTTTCAACGGTTTCTATGTTTGAATGCCGAACGATCCTGCGTGGGAAGTCCTGCTTTCGGTTGTTTCGACTGCGGCACCCACGTTCAGCGTTCAACGCTCACCCACAGGATACATCTCTTCTCCTCACCATGACCCACCACATACCAGCGCCGGACCCGCGCCTACAGCTTGTTGGCCAGACTTAGAGTCTTACCAGAGGCACTGCGGTAATCCCATACAGCCAACAAATCCCATAGCGCGGGGCAGCATATGTGAATCGACTCTGGCACCCTCGCAAACGAAGCATTCATATCAATCGATGTGGGACTGCTGGTTTGCGAGGCGCTGATTGATTTGCAAGCTTTGGAACATGGAGTCGAGCACCGCCGTGGTGCATGWGCCGGGTAATGTTTCCCCAAGCTACTTATGACGTTGCATCTCATTGATCATATTTATCATCTTGTAGGCCGAAAATATGCATGACGAATGGAACTGAAGTGGCTGCAATGCATATCCTGGCTGTATGGGAGTACTGGCGCAAACGACGCCTTACCTTTCCRATCCACCGTTCGCTCATATCGTCGAAAATAGGTCGACTGGCGGTCGCGAGTGTATCTTGGGTACTGTCGACTCACACTCGGACATGTCCAAGACCAAGTGCGCATTCAATTCGCAAAGTGCATCCGCGCTGGCGGGAAGCACAACGGCGCGTTGTCTGCCTATGTCTCCAGTCCGCGCTGACCTTTTTCGTGCGCAGACCTAGAGAACGTCGGCGGCGACTCGTACCACCACACCTTCGAGATGCTCGACAACTGGTCCTTTGGCGACTACTTCAAGGCCCGTCGCCGCCGCCCTTCATCTTTTTCCCGCGCCCTATTGATTTGTTTATCRTAGAAAGAGGCTATCGCCTAGTCATGGGACCTCCTCACTCGCGTCTTCAAGCTCTCGCCTGATCGTGTTTATGTCGCCTACTTTCAGGGCTCGAGCTGGATCTAGATGCGAAGCAGTTCTGGATCGATATTGGCGTCCTGGAGGACCGTCTTATCCCCGGTAATACTAAGGACAATTTTGGGGTGCATTTGCTATTTTCTTACCAGATGGTATGCTCATCGTCTACAGAGATGGGTGCAACCGGTCCATGCGGCCCATGCAGGTCCATTCCTTCCTTCCGCGTCTATATACACACTTATTTCGTGCAGTGAGTTCCACTACGGCCGCATCGGCTGACGGAACGCCGGGAGCCTCCTCAACCCGGACGCCCTCAAGATATGGAACAACGTCTTCATCCAATTCGGCCGCGAGGACGACGGATTGCTCTGCTCCCTCCCGTCGAAGCACGTCGTCACCGGCCTCGGCTTCGCGCACCTCATCTCCGTCATCCAGGACTGCCTCTCCAACCACGATACGCACGTCTTCCTCCCCATCCTCGACGAGGTCCAGGCGCTCACCGGCGTCCGCCGATATGAAGGTCGCTTTAGCACGGAGGACGTGGACGTCATCGACACTGCGTACCGCGTCGTCGCTGACCATGTGCACATGCTCGCCTTTGCGCTGAGCGAAGGCGGAGCGTCGACCGACGTCGGCCGCGGCTACGTGCTGCGCAGCACCCTCYGCCGCGGCGCGCTACACGCGCAAGCAGTTCGGTGTGAGCATCGGCTTGTTCTTCTTGTCACTCATGCCCGTCGTCGTCGGGACGATGGGCGGCGCGTTCCTCAAGATCACGAAGCGCGTCTACGATATCAAGGAGGTCGACGACGACGACGAGAACTTCTCGCGCACGTTCGACCGCGGCGAGAAGCTCTTCGACCATTTCACAGGCAAGGCGCGAGCGAGCTTCATGGGAAGGACGTGTGGTGGTTGTCTGATACGTTAGGGTTCCCGGTGGATCTGACACGGGTTATTGCAGGGGAGCTTGGGCTGACGAATGATGACGAGGAGTTCGAGGCGGTGCAGGCGCACTCGAAGGAGGTGAGTAAGTCGGATGTGAAGAAGGGCGTCGCGAATGTTGTGAAGCTTGATGTGCATGGTCTTGCTCGGCGAAATACAACCTGGGAAATGTCGACTGCCGCCGCTTTCATGGCCATCTTCTACTACCAGACGTTCGTCGCGTCGACGAGCGCGATCCCCGATGATGCCGACTTCGGTATCCTACTCGACCGCACGAGCTTCTACGCCGAGTCGGGCGGGCAGGAGTACGACATGGGCAACATCGTCGTCAACGGTGTCGCAGACTTTGAGGAGCCGAACGTGCAGGTGTACGATGGGTGCGTGCTGCACACGAGGAGCCTCAAGTACGGCGCGCATGTGCGGGGCGACGCTGTTGTGGCATCGTACGGCGAGCTGCGCCGCTGACCGCCGCGCAACAACCAGACGGCGACGCACATCCTGAACTACTGCTTGCGCGAGATATCGGTGACCACACCGACCAGAAGGGCTCGCTCGTCGCGCCGTCGAAGCTGCGCTTCGACTATTAGCACAAAGTAGGCGTCACCGTGGCCGAGCTTGCGCTTATTGAGTAGCATAGCATCGATCAAGAAGAACGTTGGCGTGTTTAGCAAGAATSTGAGCCTTGAGACTGCGCAGTGCATCCCCGGGCTGCGCGCAGTGTTCGGCGAGTCGTACCCGGACACACGTCAGGCTCGAGTACGACGCCGGCGAGATTGTGCAAGACGTCGAGAACCCCAAGTGTCCCCAGACGAGCGTCGAGTTTGTTGCTTGCGCGTACGCGACCTCGGGCCGCACGCACACCAGATCCAAGCTCTGCATTTCATTTATTACTCTCCAAACCATTGCTATTGTATAATAGTTCATTGAGGCAAGAGTACATTTTTTGAGTATTTTGGAAGTGAATTGGATTCCAACGAAACTGGAAGAATATCACAGCCTACAGGTAAACTCAAGCGAATAAAATATTCAACTTGCTGCATGAAATGTTTAGTACGCGTCAGCACCCATTCTGTCATCTTGGCTGTAGAAAGGTCCAGCAGGAGAAGGCCGGGTTTTCTTTGGCGTTGCACGAGGAGGGGAGGGCAAAGATGTCAAGCTCCTCGATACGCATCTAGAATCCAGCGCGGTCTTAGATCTAGTCAATAGCAGATGCCAGTAACGCACTGTTTGTGAACACATTACAGCTTCGGAAAGTCACTTACGGCAGACCCAACCAAACGGCTGGGTTCAGAGCATGATAGAAAGGATATCAGTCAACGCTGCTAACTGGTACATAAGCTTGGGCTGGTGACAATGTGGCCTGAAACCTTGGTATGGTTGGGCGGGGGAGCAGGAAATTCTATTCATGACGAAATTGGGAGGGAGGCCGCAGGGCAGTTCGCTGACGCCCTTGGCAGCACCATGTCGGTCCGCAGCCGGTGCGGAGAGTATTCCCTGCCCTTTCGCTGCAGTTTGCGCATTCCAAGACTGGTTTGCAGGTCAAGATAAACAACTTTGATGGTCCTTCGCGTCCGCTGATGAAACAGGAAAAAAAGGCGTGCGCCTCACAGATCCGCCCTCTGCGGAACGAGTGCTCGCGGCATGTTGCGAATGACAACGTTGGTGTGATTTTCATTGAAAGGGGCGAGGCAGCGTGCGCAACTAATAGGATGTTAGTAGAAAAAATTGGGGAAAGGAACGGACGCACACCCTCTACTGATGATCTCGAGTGTCCGAGCTGTCTGCTGCAAGGGCTCCTCTTCCTCTTCGACGCTGCTGACAAGGGCTTGACTGATGAGGAGGTTCGTATTCGCGAGGGTCGGTGTCGAAAAGCGCCTGTTCAGACAGCGAAATTAAACGGTGTTATCTATGATTAACTAGATACGAGATTACATACCATCTTTACACGGTGACCCAGTGCGACCCGCGGCCAGGCTTCGAGGCCCCGGGTGGGGCATCGCTGTACGGCGTTGACATGCACACAAATCCTCACATCCTTCTTGAGCATCATCCGGACGAGCGCCTGCTTCGGCTTCCTATTGAGTTGAGAATTTCGTCCGGCCACTTCGCTATCTCGCGGCTCTTTCCCTCCGAGTCGGGCCTCCGAAGTCTGCTGAACTTAGGCCTGCCGCCTGGGTCGACGACCGAACTACAACCGTCGTAGTCAAGGTAGCTGCACACGTTCCAGACATCCCGCGCATTGACCATGAAAAGATGCGAAGTAGGTTTCTGATTGGCCGGTATGGCACCATGCCAATCGCAGAGTGAAGAGTGAAGAAAGTAGTAAGCTGCACTGGCAATCATTAAGATAGGGCGCGGACGATTCACCTACATCACATGATGTGATATGCCCCTGACCGGTGACCTCTGCCGAAACTTAAAAGCGCAATTTGTGCTTAGTAAACGATGAAGCTGTACAGCAGTGCACTGTGCAGCTAAACTTCTCCAGTTGAAAGATACGTATCGAGAGACATTGCGATCTGCATGTCGGATGATAACTGGGGCAATAGCCGGATATGGACATACAAATAACCCGTCAATATCGATCAGTGTCGTGCAGATGTCTTGAGATATCTCGCTTGTTGTATCTCCGTCTTGCCAGCCAGGAATGGGCGCGGATAATTACCAGCTCTAGTCTACAATTTATAAGCAAGCAGTTCAAAAATGGGCTCACTCCGATGGATGGTGGACGCTGCTCTTGTGATGAATAACTTTCGTTGTTGACAAAAGAATGACAATTATCAATCCAGTTATTTAATCATTTACGAATTGCTTGAATGCCTCCATGGCCTGCAGTACGATGAAACGAATTTGGCCTTCCCACATGCCGCGACCCGCCGTGGGGGGTTTAAAAACATGGACGACGGTGGGGGTGGTTGGATATGTACCGTCCAGGACGCCTAAATTGAGGTCCAGAGCAGTAGGGACTTTGACAAAAATCGGGACTCTATCGACAATGAGAAGGGCTGGAATGATCTGATGCTTTTCATTAGTGCCAACAACTGCATAGCAGACCCGTACTAACCTTTTTTTTCTCCCAATCGAAGTCGGCAGAGCGCATGCCTATGGCCATTGCCACGACCTTCGCGATGCCCTCCTCGAATGATGGGGCCCACCGGACCGTCATGATCATTCTCTCGAAGCTCAATAGGCCCAGACCATAATCGTATGTCCTGTTGTCGTTGCAAATTTTCCACGGATTCTCCCCATTTCTGCATAGGTACCGATGAGGTCTGAGATAGCCAGCGAACGAGAGAAGAGCGGTTGCCCAATCCAGGTTGTTTGCCTCCCCAAAATTGTCACATAGGGCATGCATGACGAAGCTGAATGTTTCGCTACTGAAATTTTTGTAATCTTTATACGTGATCCTCTCTGCGAAAGCGAGGCGGTCGACGGTCTCCAGATGAGGCATAGTTGGGAGTCCGAAAAACTCTTGAAAGCCCTGCTCTTTAACGGTAATGTTATACGCTTTTAAATCATCCTCGTTCCAGTCCTTCGCGTCTTTAGGTTTGCGAGCGAGGTCGGACATGAAGGGGGAACTGTGGTTTAGGGTTACCAGCCATCACGCGCACGGTCTCACTTTATATGAGGTAGAGCACACTCCATCACGTGAAGAAAAGTGACAAAAACGTTACTTTCCTACTCCGGATTCCATCCTAAACAAATGCAGGGCAGGGAGTCAAAATGTGGAGAGTCCTATATATAGTAATTAACTGGGCCTCTGCACAGACGGAACTTAATTTTCACAAAACGGCGTGCCACTAAATAATTCGCAGGGGGATTTCAATCATGCAAGCGTGGCAAATCTCAGAACTATGATGGCCTTCAATGAATATTGCTTGTTTAATTTTCTCAGATAACATATCAGAGCACTCAGGAGTCAGGACTTGTGAATTGAGTTACGAAGAGATCGCAGATTGGCGCGCGCGTGTCGTCAATATCTACGCCTCCGCTGAGTTCAATGCAACTACGCAGCGTTCTGGAGAGTGGACCAAATTGATGCTATCTGCGTCCATAGCCCTCCATAGCCGCCACATCCCTGCCGACGGATAGAACAGGCGACCGAGGGACGTGACATGAATCTGTGAGTGCACGCTCTAGCAGATGATAGAAAATACAACTCACCTCACTCTTCCATGCATAGATGTCCGTACTTCAATGCAATGGCTCGGGTTGCATTGCGCTGCATGCCGGTCCATTGAAAGCACTTTCGCTGTTTGGCTCGGCGTTACGCTCCAGCCAGTGACCTCAAACTCGTCTCAAGCGCGAACATGCGAACATAGTGAGTGACTGCCGTCAGAACAGGATAGATACCGATACTCTTCAGCAGAGGAGTGGAGCTAGGTGTGTGGGTGGCACGGCGACTTGAAGCGCATGCTCATGGAGTTCGCATAGGTGCTTTCAGGACAATGATCTTGGTGTGTTGCGCGGCGGGAAGGGATGGCTACGGAGGCTGAACGAGCGGATGGGATGACGGGACCGTAGCTACTCACCAGATACTACCCCCTCCATACATGAAAAGACTCTACCTAGAATACATTGTCTGATATATGTATGGTTCAAGATTAGAGGTATAGCCACCCATATATCAGGCATTGTAGTTGCAGAGAAAAATGAAAGGAAGACTCACTGTAAACAACACGACCATTGAGTTTAGTGCTCAATATGTACCGAGAAGTATTCATACATTTCCTTTTTCGTTTGAGATGTGCGGCAATGGTACGGACTCTGATCTGATACTGAAACCGTGATCGGATGACTGTATTTGTGTGCGCTCAGTGCACAAGCGCACGTCAGAATATGTGCAAGTACTTAAACTATGTATAAGCTGTAATGCGTATACTAGGTTTGAAATGCATTGTTACGCAGTACCATAATGTAAGGAGTCAATTTGATCATGGAAACACAGTATCGCTTGATGTTTGCGATATGTTTGCGACATGTTTGCGATAACGCACGATTATCCGCGCATGTACTATTTGTATTACCCAAATAACATTTGTGTAGTGTCTAACAGATGTATAGGAGAATATACGGATAGTTATTTGACTACCAGATTTTTTTTTGCAGACTTTACGAGCCTTGGGTTTTCCCTATGGTTCATATTCAGCGCAATCTTTGCCTTTCAATTTTTCTACCCAGTGAAAAAAATGAATATGGATAATATTGTAAAAAAAAAGCTTTCTGGATCAATATCCATCATTGAATTGGGTCTACGTACTGTGGTTCGAACGTTATTAGCAATATATCGTGAACATTATCGCGAACTTTGTCGAGTTTCCTATTCTGGCTTCTCGTAACTACCGTGCCAGTACAACGTGGATATACGGTTGATATACGGCTTCCACGGCACGCCGGGCTTGAATCCTGGAGGGGTGGAACAGCAAAGTGCAGCGATGGTGTTGGGTACTGGAGGGGTTAAACAGCGCATATCATCAAAGCTCGCGCCGGGATGCTGGGCAGACGGCGAGCACGGAACGGTACCCGAGAGCGACGAAGTCTGCGTAGGATCGGACCGTGGGGTCATTGTGGTGTCCAGGAGAACGCCATTGCGTGGTTGTCGGGCGGCGGAGGAACAGGGCCGACGTGGAATGGCGCCCGCGCGGCGCGCGGACATTCGATGTTCAAGAAGGTGCCGTTGGGGCAGAGGGGGAACGCATAGCTCCTACACGAGCCGTACAGTTCACGCAGGCTCCATGGCGCCGTGCAGACGCGAATCGCGCACCCGGTCTCAATGATCAAGACGGTAACATGGCTCGCAGCCATGTTGAGCATACTGATGAGCGACATGCCCCGGTTCAATGCGTATATCTTCGTGCCACCGACGAGATTGAGGCGCCGGAAAGGCGGGTGGGGGAAAGTAAAGCGGCGATTATGCTAGTTGGTCGTCGTGGCTTCGTTGGTGGGCGCAGGTGGGTAACAGAATGGCGTGCCGCGCAAGTTCGCTGGCCGTGCTTTGTTGATGGGCGCTGGTGGCTAGCAGAATGGTCGACGAGATTCTCGTGAGTGGTGTGGCGTTGTTCTTGGGTGTACAAGGTGGATAAGTGGGGGTAGGTGCCAACTTGTACAGTAACCCAACAGTAACCGCACCAAATGCTCATGCCAAAAACACTTCAGATGAAGTACTAGATTATCGACGATAGATATCGATAAAGATTGTAAAGATTGTAATGAAGATGCGATGTTAGGGTAGTTATCAGATTTCATGCACATGCTTTTGACCAAGCAAGGAAATGAAATCGCTTTCATTTTTGGCAGAATCCGAATATTGGAACTATGCACCAGATTTCGGTGGTATCCAACAGATTTTGGTCCTATATAAACAATTCAGCTTTTAAGTGATTGGCAAGTGCATCTGGAGTCTCACTAGAGCCATATTATTACCAGACACCTGAGAATAACGACGATGGGGAGTCGGCGTTCTATTACTACTTAGTACTAGACTCTAGTTGGTTCGACTGTCAACGACCTGAGCATTGCTTTTGGCTTGATAGTCTCCGAGCCGTTCTATAAAACTTCTCTCTTTGTGAGAAGGACAATTGGGAACTATTGGTAGATAAAGCGGGTTAGGAATGCGTTGGTCGGTTTAACTGGGACACACATACCGGTGAAGATGTAGACACCAGATGTCTGACCATCACTATCAACATCCTCTCTATAGCAGCAACCTAATCAGTCATTTCAATGAGGTACTCTATTAACAAGAACTAAGTCACGAATATCTGGCTGGCTACATACCGTGTGGGCACATGGGTGCTGTTTCATAATCCGGGCCCGTAGAGTCTACAGACGGGGCTGCATCTTGTTTTGACGACATACTACTGAGCGGACAGATCTTGGGTAATACAAAAGTAGCTGGGGAGCTAGGTTTTATAGCCGCGCCGCCCGCGCGATCGGTTGTCTTTCTGTACTACAGAATTCGATGGTTTACGTGGTTTAGAGTTAAACACTCCCTTACTCTTGACATCGCCGCCGATTGGGTAAACCGTCCCCGATTGGTGTTCAAAGCGGCTTTAGGGATTAGATCTATCAGAAGACGTGTAGCTATAAGCTTGCCTGTTTTTGTCAGCCCCCGCTCTGACGTTGTTCTCTCACTCCAAGGAGTGTCAGATTCGTTGTAAAGACACCCGGAATTCGAGGGTTGTTTACGCTATAGAAATTGAGCCTTCACCATCCCATCGTATTGAAGCTCCCAAAGTCAATTTTAATAATAAATGATTATTCTACACAAAAATACAAAGACAACTCGCTAAGACACAGACAAAATAAATTCACGCGAAGCATGCTACAGAAAGCGCGATAAATCGATGAAGGCGCGGACGAGCATCTGTGTCCAGACATACTTAGTCCTGTTCCTCAACCCACATACTCATTATATTCTACAAATTAAGGTCTCAAATTCTATGCAAACGCCTCGAATTAGTACAGCTGGCGACTGGCAAGGAGCATGCGCACAAGGGAGAGGAATGGCGAAGTACGCCGCCGCACGTGATGCGGCAATCATCGGCATCTACTACTAGTAAATGGGGTGGGATCAGGATCGAACAGGGGACTCAAGCTCAGCGCTCAAGACTTGCTCAAGACTGTTCGCCATTTATCGATAAGGCTATTTGGTGCGGATGTTCCCGCTCGGTGGCTCAAAAAACGCAATATAGGCTTCAATAAGTTTCCTTTTTGTCTTTGAATTAAATCTTACTTTTGCGCAGACGCTTCCCTCTTTCTTCTGAATCCACGATAAGCCTGTACCTCGATTGGTACCAGTCGGATGTGATCGGCTTTAGCCGCACCTTCCTTTACATCCGACTTCGGTGGTCTTCCTTCACAGAGTGAATACATATTTATCAGTAATTAGTGATGACTTATGAAGTACTTGAAAAAATCAGGCTGGGGCCTTGGCTGCCGCTGCAAGAGCTCGGCTGTCCGACCGGCGTGATTCTTCAGTTTCCCCAGTTTCCCCAGGTCTCCCCGCGCCATGACACGTACTTTAAGCGCTGAGCGCTTGAGGTTGCGTTGAGCGCTAAAACACCGTTAATAATATTTCCTACGCTGTGTKCATCGTTCGGAGGTTCAAACAMAGAAACTTCAGAGTCCGATATCCAATGCCGGTCGGTGGATAAGAATTATTTCATACTACTTTACAGCTAAGTCCTTAGCAAGACTAATCAGACATTGTGCTAGCTTGGTGCGAGCTCTGCGTAGCCCCCAACTCGATTATCGGGGCGCGGAAAGAAGGTGCGGATGTATCCGGCTACATCCGACTGGTACCAATCGACATATCACTGATAAGCCTGGACCTTGCGGTTCTCAACATTCAAAATCAGCAGAGAAGATGTACAATCACCGTTGCATCACTGTCAGTGCTGACTGTATGTTTCCGTCTATCCAGGAAGGATGTGGCAATCAATCGTTGATGACGTCGAGGGACCTTAGATTCGTTGTTGGTGTCTCCAGTGCCCCAAGCCGTGCTGCTGTGGCGCTTTCCTCGGGTATAACAACCTTTTTTCAATGAGCACAACATGATCTCATTCTTTGACTCCCACAACATTTTCGGGGGCGATACGGATGTTTTTTTTTTTTTTTGGAATTTGGGATTGTTGAAGACTGTCCTGTTGATGTTCTCTTGCCCGCTCAAGCCTCTCTGGTCGTGTGACTGGTTTGAGGCATGGATGTAAATTATTTTCAAATAGTATAGTTTAAAGTTCTGCTCCCACTTACACCTATTACGAGATTTTTCGACGATCGAAGGGGGGGCGGTGGGGGGCGAGAACTTTTTTGTTTATTTCTAGGAAGCAGAGGATCTATAAGAGCGGTGATGCATATTTGCTTTTATCCCAATTATCCATTTCAACGATTAGTTCACCCCGTGAGCATCGTCATTGACAGCCACCAGCTTCCACCTAACCTTGGTCTAACCTCTGGTCTGGAAGATACGGAAATGGATCAATCCACCTCTTTCCAATCTCTTCTTTTTCCCTCCAAAGGCGAGTCCTAGTGCTGCGAATTACACGTCCGAGTCGCTCATAGCATGATCATCAATCGAAGGTCTGACGCATTGCGTTCCATTGACGACGAGGTAATTATTCGTAAAAGTCTTTATCGTGTAGGGTCCCAACTGAATATTTGAACATTAGCCTTGTGGTCAACCACCACAGCCGCGAGCCGTTTCGTATCCCTCATCCTGAGGTATATATGAAGGGCGTGCGTTATGAAATATTTGCCGATACATCTATATTTAAGCATACTATGTTTTAGATTGCCGAGAATCTAGGGCCGAGGGCATGGAAATATTTGGTTGGTCATTAGATCAACTATATATATCATTTTGAGCTAAACAACGTAATATACATCTATTCATAGTTGGTCGAGACCATCGATGGGATGACCCGAAAGTTTGCAATGCCCTACATTATCTTCTATCCAGTCATCTCACAACATGGGAAGCCTTTCCCCGTCAATGAAACGATTCGAGAGATACAGGGTAAAGCTTTCCGACCTGAGAATGCATGGAGGGGTGACATAGTTGTTTCCAAATATTGTGGGAACACACTGGAATCCGAGTCGATGATCGAGACCACGCTGGCGGATTTTCCAATTCTCAAGAACTATTTCCTCACCTACGGCTCGCCTGAGTTTAGGGCAACAACAGATTGACTATAATCACGAATCCTTGTTAGAACACCGTCCCGGGAAATTGAGCAACCTATCATTGCAAATCTCACTAGGTGGCTACTGATGGCATTTTATACCGCAAACATGTATAAAAACAGCATAGTCCTCGTCAGCGTATCATCTGGAGCACACCGCGAGGGGTTTCCAAAATGCAAATGTATATCGCTTCTTCAGTCAACTTCGTAAACAACTCAACGCCTACTTATCCAATTATAACATAAGCACAAAATGTCATGGTGTGTTCTTCTGTAAAAAAATACCTCACAACATTGACTCTTTCAATTTGCAAAAAAAAACATAAGAAATACGACATATAAACCACATCAATGGCCGAGAAAACATATTAAATGACGATGAGAAGGCGGGGCAACATGGCAGGCAGTTGCGAAAGGCCGCGGGAAAGGCGGACACGAGCCTTCCATTCGATTTTAATCTAAAATCCTGGTTGATACTCCTGGCGCACCGTATCCGACTCACTGGCATTGGAGTAAAGTCTCGCAACGCCTGCAGTTATTCAAAGTTTTAGCCACCTTCTGATGATCCGCATCCAATCGCCGCCGACGTCTACGCCAACGCACGTTCCTTCAATTTCTTCGTGGAATCTACTTTGCGTCATCTACATTCGTCTGCTGCGCATTCGATCTTGTTGAAGAATACCGCCGCGCAGGCAGACTCAAGCATAAAGTCGACAGAGAGACGGTACTTCCCACCAGCGCCTTCGTATCTCGTATCACACACATTTTTTTGAAGAACGCATCAACTTCCCTTTTCAACGCTCCGTGGATATCGCAATAGAAGCTCCTCCCAGATTCGCGCACACCCTTTCGACGTCTCCTGGTCTCCACGGCCTCGCCAATGTCGTTTATTTTCAACTCTGGACGCTCAGGCCTCAGGTTTCAGCGTCGTACCTCATCTTGTCGGAGTAACGTAGTGCATTATGGCACTCGAAGGGCATGAAATAGACATTAGTAATCATCGTACTAGCTATCTTTAGATTTACTGACTCGTTTTCTATATTTCTTCGACGTTGCAGAATATTCTGGCTAATTAGGATTCAGGTATATCTGAAGAGTGTCTGTAGGACTCTCAAGAAGAATATCATTTTTATACTTTGATTCCCAATACATCTAGGCAGTCAGAACAATAATCCGCCGCATTAATTAATCCATCCGCTGTGCCTTTACAGCGTATACTACAATAAGTAGTATCTACAACTACCCCGCGATAGTAGATATGCCGACTTCGATTTTGGCGCCGCCCATCTTTCAGATATGGCACCGTCGATTACTATGCAGCTGCCTGCATTTCTCGAAAGCGCCGTACGCACCGCAGAACACCAATAGCAGTCCGCTACGGTTGGCGAACGCCCCTCTCAGGCTCGTTCATTGTGCGTTCACTCAACTTAGATTTCATTCTTGAGCGGAGGAGATGATGAGCACGCACCCATGTTGCTCCCGAAATTTCACCTAAGTCCATAGTCTACTGTTTCGCTTTCGACACGTCGTGGTTTCAACCGGTTCCCGCGCCCTCCCCCGCTTCGAGAATTACGCGCCGTGCTCCCTTGGGCGCACCGTATTGTCTCTTTGTTCGATTGTTCGTCGATTTTAGATATACATTTACCTTATTTATTTATTTCCCTAGCGTAGATTTTACCGTCCTCAATAATGAAGCTTGGAGTACTGCATACAGCGTTGATACCGTTCTCAGCGCTCATATCCACTGCTGCCTCTCCGTGCGCTGCCACTCAGTCTCCTGTCGGATGCCATAAAAAAATCGGTTTCGCTCACATAATTCTCCTTTATATTCGGCCTTACCTCTATGGTATTTTTGTGTTTGTTTTATTTTCAGCAGTAATTCTAGACCATTCAGAGTAGTACAAAATGGCTTGTAAAAACGTGAATGACAGGATTCAGCCTCCTTTTAAATCTGGTTCTCGTCCGATTTCGTATCGCTTTCTCTTTAGCCTTCTTTTTCATATGTCACATATCGCCGTCTCCGTGTTCCTTTATTCTGCAGGGAGTTCAGGTAACACTCCGTCTGTCTGCGTCTCCCTTCCGCGCCGTATGCATCTCGTCGAGCCTTCCGTTGATCATTTCGCTTTTGTTTTGTTCGTCACATATTTGCGCATGTAGAACACTCGTCAGCATATCGGCAAATGTAGAACCTCATCATGATATAGTAAATTTCAGTCCAGTATGTAGTATATGACGTGCGTCTTCTACTCGGAGAGAATTACGAGGGCAAAGAACTACGGGCGCCTGCTGAAATTGTGACTGTATGGAATGTCAACCACTGGGCTAGCCGGGGCAGTCGGCGCTTGATCTGCTGGGAAAGCCCTCCCCGGACCTTCAGGAGATCTTAAGTCGATCCTAAGAGTAGCACTACCATTTCCCGGAAGTAACGCAGGGAGAGGCCCCATGTCCCCTGCTTGGGATGGAAGCAACATAATAACTGCGGCGGGGAACAGCGTTCGTGCTGCAGCGGCTGCCTTCTTTATCTTCTGCTGATGCCATTCCAGTGAAACTGTTCCATGTCAATAAGTCGATGCATTAACTTTTGACCTGAACGCACCATTGTCTACCGCCGGGATGACGATCTCTACTGAGGACGTTCGTCAGCCTTTCATATCGTTTTGGATAAGGTATATACTTACTAGAGTTGCAGTGGTACATCTTAAGAGCTGAAGATGACATGGACTGCCCAGGTGGATTTAACACCGGATTGCAAAGGGACATCTAGCTGAGTATCTGAGAGTCGTCGCTTTTTAGTACTTGTCCTGGCCACCCGAAAAAAGGGCACTACAATAGCCTCTTATTTTGGATCGTCAAATATGTCACTACACCCGATATTTTGTTTGGCTTTTGGGGGTTGTTTTAAGTAGACTATTTATTACGCCCATGGGCCGTTTCTGCCGCTAAGTATTCGCGGATTTTTTTATTCGTTCCACGTCATTCATTTTGGCTTCACATGTCATAAAGCATAATTAAAATAGCACTTCGACTTCCGGGTGAACTTCTCCCGCACAACCGTGAGCTTGTACTTGTGCTCGTCAATGCCGATGTACTTACACGTCGTTGGCACTTGCAGTCGGGCACAGACTCGGAGCGGCCGTATAGTCGGTGGCTATAGGTCACTGATCCAAAAGTAGCGGCAGCGTAAGCTCAAGGGTACGCGGGAGACGCGTATATGTACACAAAGGGTTACCGATCGTTGTGCCGGGCGGGAGCGGTACGCAGTGCGTCGAGTCAGATCTTCGGGTATCCTGGATCGCGGCGCCGTACTTGCGCACGCACATCGCAGCCACAACAAAGGAAAGGGAACTGACAGCAGAGGAGGCTACAGACGCACTACTTTTTGACAACTTGAAGCTCCGGCGTGAGGTGGTGCATGACGCCGCGGTTATCGCTGTTCAGAGCACCTGCGTGAGCTCGCCAGTGGCGTGGTCGTGCTCCAGCATTGAGTACCATGCTGCTGCCGTACCAATGACTTATACATCGCCTGTATAAAGGAGGAGCTATACCCGCTGGAAGTGTACGTAGTACATGCTGCCTTCTACCGTGCCGCCGTTGGTGTGGCTTTGTGCTTATGCTGCATGCAAGCAATCGCCCTCCCGCGGGTGGTAAAGCTGAGAGCTGCACTGATAGGTCAGTGGAGGAGTCATATGCAGACGGTTGTGCAGGAGGTATGGGCATTGGGGAAGAGCCAGAAATTTCCGTTTTAGGGGTTTTTTCTTATTACTTAGTACTAGGTATAATCAGAGAGGAGGTATACTCGCTGACTTTCTCGGACGAATCCAATCCGCCAGTGCGCCAACTCCTCTGTATATAAATAAGCCATACAGCAGTGCAAAATGTTGACAAGTGATTGGGAGTAGCGCCGTTGGGATCCGATCCACCGTGACGTCAAATTTTGAGCATTGAACTTGAAAAGTTCGTGCGCGTGAACTCTCACAGGACTGCAAGGGCATCATCGACTCTCAATGTATCTATGTACCTGGGCATCCATTTGCCGCAAACGGTTGAAGCTCACGGATTGCTGAACCCCAAGTGCGATTCGAGATCCAGGCTATGCTTCGAGCGGGAACGTTTCGAACAAGCATACGCAAATCACGTTTATGCGGACATGCACATGCTCTACGCCGGCGGCTGGATGAGAGCGATCTCATGCGTACGTGTGAGTGCCCACCTATCAAATTCATCTCTTAATACATTTATCCAGCACCTGTGGGCTCTTTTTGACACTATGTACATACTTACGGAGAATGATGGTCGTTTCCTTTTGGTGACATCCGCCGAAGAGAGAAGAAATTCTCTGACTGAATTGCGAGCCATTGCCTGCGGCATTCTACCGCTGTATGCCGCTTTCAAACTGGTTTTGTTTGATCGCACACCACATAGCACTACTAAGTGCCGATCTTGGAATGCAGCATATGTAGCGTCTCTCTATAATGGTACGTCCAGATTTCCACTCTTTTCCGCGACCCAACGTTCTCCAATGCCTAAAGCCCAATCTTCTATTGCCTCTGCTCCTTTCAAACCTTCTGAAGGCCAGCTCCTCTGGAAGAGGGATCCCCGTTTTGCCGGCATGTCAATTACTAGTGCCCGCGAAGCTGTCAATAGAGCTGTCCGTGAACTTGTCGTCGATTTGGCTGGTAATCCTCCCTCCGGCCCATTTTCCCCTCACCATAAGGGACATCCTATCTCTTCGCCACAGATTGGGGTCGGAAAGGAAAATTACCAGAGAGTAGGGGCGTATTATATCATGGTACGCTAATATTTCACGGTTCACCTCATCGGTCATGTCACTAAGAGATTTTCCAGTGTCAACCAATGATTGGTGACAGTTGTAGAAAGAATATACGTTACTGCAGTAACGGATTCGTAGACGAGTTTATCATGCTACATGAACACCTCACCCCACTCCTCCTTATGCGCGAGGAGCTCCAGCCTGTACCCCGCATTGCATCCACAGAGATGCGTTCTCGATCTCGATCTGTGATCTCTAACTCGAAGTTCTACCATGATGCAATCGCCCGGTTTTATTCTGGTGTTGGAAACGGACGCCGTTCTCCTGTTTCTGCTACTCCTGCCCGGTCGCTTCCAACTCCTACTACCCGGACACTTTTGCATGTAGGGCCATCGCACAAATCAAAGAACTCTTCCCCAATTTCAGATACTATATCATCGCCAACTCCCCCCCTCGATCCCTTTGAATGGAAGACAGGCAACACTACTGTTCCTGGAGCTCGCACTTTCCTTACATCTACTAATGCGCCTGATCCGGATTTAGATGATGGCCGCTTCAAACAAACCTCTGAGGGTGACGTTATCGAGATCACGTCCGACTCTGATAGAGAACCGGGACAATCACCCTTCTTGGTTGTCGTTTGGACTATGGTGCGTCTATTATGAATAAGGTTGACTTTCACTCATTTTTTACTTAGGATAATTCCTCTGCGACGGAAGTCCTGCTCTACGGGAATGCAGAAACCCGTTTCTGCCTCAAGACACATGAGATGGAGTTAAAGAACCGAGGTATCAGCCTCTTTCCGCCGATTGAATGCTACAACCCCACAACATACAATTGGAACTTACTCGACTTGAGGGAACAAATTGAACCCATCTCAAACGACGATGGCAGATTGAAAACTTTCCTACTTCGTTATGAAGGTATTAAATTTCTTCCAGGATTCAGCGCAATCTCTCCTTTGGCGAATCAGCTCCGACTCGTCCTTAGGAAAGGGAAAGCACGCGCTACGTAAATGGACTGATGATACCTTACTACACCGTAAAGTAGTCTGAATCTCTTTGTAATTAGATCGTTGCAAAACTGGGGTCGCTCTAACGAGAAGCTGTGGCAACCGCAGGATTCCGCATAAGAAAGTGATCGAATGGAATATCTGTACGCAGATAATATACTGGGAAACGTTCATTTACCGAGTTGTCAATAGGCTCCTTCTGACACCCTTATAACAGATGATATATATAGCCGATGTGTATTTGATCCGTATATATACTTATAAGTTGTCAACGAGTCGAGTCTCATGAATACCGTGACGTACCACAGATCTGAGACCCATCGTTGGGGCTCTATTACAGCTGGCCCATATCCTCCACTAAATTTAATATTTACCAGCTCTTAATATTATCTGCCAATCGTCTACACTCGTAGCTCGCCGCTCTAAGTAATAAATCTTCCTCTCCAGTACTCGTCTGAGTCGTCACCAAGTCGTCACGCACGTCGGCCCGGAGCGCTATATCACTACGGTACTATCACACGATTTTCTTCCCAACACCGCTACGGCCTGCCCAGCGACTGCCCAAAAACACGTTGACGAACTCCATCACTGAAACGGTGAGCTCTCCCGTAGCGTCCAGACAAAAGGCGCCACCGGACGGCGCGTGAAACGAAGCACAGGCCGCCATGTTGTTGCGCGCAGCGGAACACTGTGAAGTAGGTCGCATGATCCTGAGGAGCTGATTAGTGACACCCAACTGACGCCTGATACAGGAAAATGCACCTCACCGCCAGCTGCTCACAATGCACCCCGACCGTGACACCAAGCCATTGAACCACATCGCGTCGCCGCGCTCTAGGGAATTATCGAACGCGCCTCGCGCCAGTCGAAGTCCACGGCCGTGTCGACCTCCGTATCCAGCAGCGCCAGTGTTGGTATTGCGGTTCAGGGGTCAGTGCAGAGCGAACAGGGCGCGTACCGCCTTCGCAGGGGAGATAAGGCCCACCGCCGTATCGACCAATACTTCCGCCAGTCCATCAATACCGCGGGGCAGACAGTGCTGTGTGAATCGGGCAATGCTCAACGGTCCTTGCGCGCGTGTCCGCGGCTACTGCCCCATCTTAGGGCGGCACCCCCGTACATCTTCTACAGACCTGTGCCATCCGGCAGGACCTCCACCGCGGTATCGGCGCCGCTAGGAAACCAGTGACTGACAACATGGGCGCATTTGACGGCCATGCAATGTGCGCGGATGTGTCGATTGGCCCATAGGGTACCCTACCCCACCTTTGCGATTGTGCAGCTGCTGTCGCATGCTGAACGGGCTTACAGCTGCCTTGACACGACATCCAGTCGAACCATCATCTACTGTGCCGGTGCCTGTCGCCATTTTCTTATTTCGCGCCGCTGTCGCCCTAGATCTCGCTGAACCCAGAATCCAGATCGCAAATTTCGCAGCTCGCGGCTAACCCGTCCGCCAACCCCATCTACACGCCGTTCCTCCAGACCCCGCTGAACCCGAATCACGAACTGCGAAACTTGAGAACCATCTCTGCTACCCTCGATCCGCTGGCGCCCCCGAAGTTCGCGGATTGTGCATATACTGCACCATCCGTGGGTTGAGAAGATTGCCGTATATTCCTCAGCGACGAGGTTCCACGCGCCACCGCTCCTCCAGAGCC
Source organism: Hypholoma sublateritium FD-334 SS-4 (assembly GCA_000827495.1). NCBI lineage: Eukaryota > Fungi > Basidiomycota > Agaricomycetes > Agaricales > Strophariaceae > Hypholoma > Hypholoma sublateritium. The sequence continues at coordinate 74,075 of KN817553.1, forward strand.
CCTTCAACTATCCGAAGATCAGCCCACGTTGGGACCGCACGCGTTTGCGCGACCAGAACTCAAGATTCGGATGTAGAACTGAGACCCTACGGACCAGGAGATTAGTCTACGGCCGTGCACGCGACAATGAACGGCTCGCTCACTGGTGCCAAATTTCGAAGCCGTCGACCGGACACCCAGCTCACTAGTATGCTCCGCCGGACAACAAGCCGTTCCACAGCCTCTGGATTGCAGCCTGAAGAGGTATGCGCATCGGGCGGGCATGAAGTTGACCCGTTTAGCAGCGACATGGAATGTGAGCTTGTCTGCCGCGCCTGACCATTCCCATCCACACTAATTTATTTTTGAACCGTCCCGCCGCAAGAACGTCTCCTGTGGAGCGGGCTCAACTCATATTCCTATCCGTAGATCCGGCCGAACACTTCCACGGACGTCGTAGACGCCCCGGAACTCTCCTCGATGGCAAACGCAGATACGCAGCGGAGACGGGCCGCCGCTTCTCGAGCGTGCTCATGGAACCCAAAAGGAGCCTCCGTCCATTCCACCACCCTGCACAGCCCCTGATAATTCCTCTCCAAATAGGTATGCGTATTTTGCCGTCGTCGTTTCGCTTTTGGCCGGTTCCGCTGAGCCACGCTTTTCCTTGAGAATGGCCGACACTACCTCCAGCATCACGTAGACATCGCGCACGAAGGCAAAACTCGTCATCAAGGTTAGTGAATACCGTACCTCATCAAGTGAGAGCGCTCACGGGTCAATACAGAAATTTCTAACGATCTACCTCTCCGGGCTCCCACGTCCCCTCGTCCCGATTGACAGTTTTTCCAGTTCCTCCGTAGCTCTATAATGAAAGCCTGAGATTGAAAGCGACGCCCGATAACTTCATCGCGATCCACGAGCTCCAAAGTATCGGCCATCTCTTCGTGCGCGCGACTATGGCTCGTACTAATTTCTGCGCCCTCTACATAGTGGTTGTCTCCACGGAGCCATTCAAATGCCAACGGCAGCATTTTGTTGAGATAGCCGACTTTACCAATGCGTTAATCGCGCAGCGTGACGCTCTGCTACTTTCTGACACATTTGTCACTCAGAAAGTTATTTAACCGGATTGCCCTGCAACAGTATGTTGAGTAGCAGCATCTGGCTAGTGGCCTGACACACGCGACAATGGCAACTCCGCTGCGGCCGTACGAGCAAAAGCACTGACACGACACATGCGTGGTACGTACATCTTCAGGTTCTGCCCTACGTGAATGCGCCCACCTCCGCGTCTCTGCTACAGATGCACGCGTCATTCCGAAGCCTCTGCCGCGGTATCCGCCGCAATCGGTGGCATAGGCCTAGCTGATATCCATTGCAGCGTATGTCAGCCGTTAGCAGGTAGTTATAGAAGGTAAGTACTTATGCACTGCGCCGTGACCGTTGAACGTTGAATGTTGAACGCGCTCACAGTTGACTTACGCGACATGCATTCACATCACCGACCATGCGTATCCCTCCGCCGCCTTTATGCGTCTCCATGCCGTTGCGTCAGCACCCATCACTCACGCGGTGAAGAACGGCACACTTATCAGCAGTGAAATCGTCGTGGGCCACCCGGCCCAGCGCACTGACATACCGCGCTAAAAAAACCTGTGCGTGGAACATGGCCGGGTACTTGGGGGTATCTTGCAAAGGGCATATTCTCTACTTCCCTGTGTTTTTCGGTGAGCGTTGACGCGCCGTGGACATGCAGTGGACATGCAGTGGACATGCAGCGTCCGATGTCTAAACTTATTATTATCCACCTATCAAGGGGCATCGCGCACTGTATGCACGCGCCAGTGCCGTGGAAGCTCTACAAGGGCATCTGCGCTGCACCCGGTACAATTTACTCTCTTTGAGCAGAAAGAAAGAAAGAAGACTCGTAATATGTTGCCCTGTCCGACGCTGCCTGTTGATCTCAATTTGATTTCTTCGATAAATCTGAAACTTGTCGGCTACTCTGTAAAACGGTACCCTATTCAAGTTTTTGGGGAGGTTTTTATCATTGATATAATGTCTAAGACTCGAGATGAATATCTACTACGAACCTTTCAGCCCAATTTCAGCCTCTCCTACGCATTCACGATCTCCTTGCTATATTTTAATCGTTTCTTCTTACAAAAACAATACTATGTCCATTTTATGACGCCGCAGTAATCCCCGCTACCTTAGGTAGTGGGTCTTATCGAGTGGACCCTTTTCAAAATTGGCGGGCGTTTTGAATTCTTCCTTCTATGGAGTATTTTTCTCGCAGTCACGTATCGGATTTTTGAGTGCTGTGCCTCCAACTTCAAGATCCAGAACGCCCCGCGGGTGTTGTAGAGGCATTCAATCAAATCCTTCCTGAGGGAAGTATACAAGTACTTAGTAAAGCACTGATAATGGTAGATTCCAAATAAAAAAGTAGAATATGCGATGAGCAGTGAATACATCCACCGACAGGCCTGCCTTTTGGAGGCTCATGCGGGACTCAATCTCCTCTAAATCTTTTCGTGATTTTCATTCTGGCTATACTTGCCCTCATTTTCTTCCGCGATGTTGGGGGTACAACTCATGTACCTTTCCAAGACCTAAAACGGGGCGCATCCAAGGCGTACGTCAGTACGCCTTGGCTGCGCCAGTTTATATGAAGTACTACTTACTTGATTTGGTATTTTGTATGCTAAATACAATGGAACTTGAATTAAACACATAATATATGTACAGGGAAAATTGTAGGCTCGACTTCAGCCAAGCATAAGTCGACCTTCCTGGAGCAATCCTCAAGAGTGAGGAAATTGGGCGGTAGCAGGCTATGCCGGTGTCAGCCGGCCCTACGGCTTTATTCTATAACATGCATCTAACGGGTTATCAACCATTGTCGAAGTATCTGTAAAGTTAAATCTGGAATTATTTGATTTCCTGATGCCGTGAATTCTGAACACCGCGTAATTACATAACCCTCTTTTCCGTCTTTATCTCATTAACAACGTAGTGGGGGACTCCAACAACTAACTACATGATACACAGGCGGGGGATGAAGCGCTCGCGAGACTACTCGCACGCGGGTGTTAGGGAAATTGAAGTCGATCTCATAGCCCCGAGCAGTGGGGAAGTGCAGAATTCGACACCGAGCGGAGGGCGGCGCACGAAAGACAAGAAGAATCGTAATCGATCGTGCAAGGAATGTCGCAGGTATGTCTGTATGAAATTTGCGCGCTATCACTTCCTGACGATTCTAAGACTAAAACTCAAAGTACGCCATTCTTCAATTACTGGTTAGTAGCCAGAAGGTAAAGTATTCACACTCTTTTTCATCAATAGTGCGACCGCAATTTCCCGTGTCAGGTAAGTATTCATTTCACTTGAGGGTATAGATGGGGCTAAATATTGCCAGTCGTGTGTCAACAGGGGATGCGGAAGTCTTTGCCCCGGCGGTAAGTCTGATCGTCTATTCCTGGTGTGGCCAGGCGTCTAACGCCGACGGCAAAATAGGTGTCCTGACCTCCGGACGTGGGAGCAGGTATAGCTTTGTTCAGTTGTGCCAAGACTAAATAACCCTTACGCAATATCCACCAGATTTATCCTGGCAGGTGCGGAACCGTTACACGACAAGATATGCGAACTAGGCGAGCGCGTGCGCCAGCTAGAAAAAGCCCTCGCGGATGTATTCCAGCAGTTTGTTGGCACGCCGCACCCGCTCCTGACGCCGGAACTTTTGAAGGTCAAGACATTTCAGGACCTTTACGACTCCGTTAGCCCTTTCCCAGCATCCGCGCGCGAAGCAAACGCGCGCCAGTCGCTCGGGGCGGCGTCGCTGAGCTCGCAGCCTACCTATGCAGAGGGCTCGCGGCCCACTGTGTCGAAGGAACGCATGATGCAGAACTCACCGCCTGACGTGGCACTCGATATCCTCCAACTCAGCGCAACTTTTCCCTTTCCCTGGGTCGTCGACATCAGCATGCGCAAGCGCATTCGTGGGGCCCTGCCGCCTCGCGTGGAGGCACAGCAGATATGCGAGGAGGCGCGGAACAACGCGCTTTGGCAGTAAGTTCAGAGATGCCTACCAGCTGCACAACTATCGCTAATGCTTCACAGATTCAACCTCGGCTCGTCGGAGACCTTCTTACCAAACCTGCTCAACTATTGCTACGACACGCCGATTGAAATGCTCAGTTCCAGGCGGTTGGCGCTGCTGCTGATGCACCTGTCCATCGGCTCGCTTGTTGATCTGAACCGTCCGCGGGGTTCGCTCCACAGCGAGGTGTATCACCATCTTGCTCGCGCCGCCGTGTGCGAGATCCCCCTGATGGAGGAACCTGACTTTGATGTTCTGCATACGCTCGTGAGTTGACGGTCTCATCCTGCGCAAAATTTCGCGGGTAGCTGACGCCTTACGTAGTTTTTCATGATATGGTATCATCTTATCTTCTCTGACAACAAGAAAGCAGTGGGATGTGCATGGAATCTGATGGGATTTGTCGCGAAGCTTGCTCAGTGGGTAGGTTCACTCAGCGCAATTGTCCTGAAACATTTACCATGAAACTGATGACATCACCTTAGCTCGGTCTTCGTACGTATTGCTAGACCCCCGGTAGAAGTCTCACGATGTCGACACGACCTGCAGATAGAAACAAACCTCAGCTGAAGGTGCTCCCAGAAGAAGATGACAAGCGTCGCGCTGTTTTCTGGGAGCTGATGCTTATGGACTGCCAGATGGTGCGCTTCCTCCTCCCTTCTTCCCTGAATATATTTACATGCGTCGCTTCTCCAGTCGCTCTCTCTTGGCCGGCCACCCTCCATACAACCCGCACACGTCGACATCAAGCCACCGACGTGCGTCAGTTCAGGACTGTATGCAGCCCGTGAGGAGATCACCTGTGCGTCGCACACTCATATGCCCCCCCAAAAAATCGCTGATGCAGCAGTGAGTCAGACCACGAGTGGAAGAACATATTCTTCAGCAAGTCCCTCACGCCGGTACTCTTGGCGATCGTCGCAGTGCCGCCGCCCGAATACGCGTACATCATCGCCCTCGACTATTCAGTGCGTGACTTAGGCGTGCCTGCGCTTCTCGACCAGCAGCAGCCGCACGTCGCGAGTCCACGCTTCCTCGTCATGCAGCGCGGGCTTGTCGCGATGAGCCGCGAGATTGGTCGGCGCACCTCCCTTTTGCCCACGTACGCGACACTGACATCATAGCCGTATATCCAGTACTCCTCCAGCTGCACCGCAAGTACTTTTCAGACGTAATGAGCGGCCCAGCAGAATTTGATCTCGCACACCCATACGCACCATCCGTGCTCGCGACATACCTCGCCGCGGCAAACGTGATTGGCTCAGTCGAGACGCTATTCAGCCAGCAGCAGCAGCTCAGTGTGCGCTTTCGGCACTTCTGGTTCAACTCACTCTCCGCAGCAGTTCGTCTTCGTGTCCGAATAGTAACATATTTGAGCCCCTTACTGACGGATGTTATTAGGTCGTCCTCGCACTCTTAATCTCTCGCGCTCCGACGACGCTTATTGCGGCGACTGCGTTCCGCGTGCTCGAGAAGGCATACCTGCTTTTTGGAAAGGCGGCGAAAGCACTGCCGTTCAGCAGTAGTGCCCTGGTGCGTGCGCAGCTTAGGAAAATTATGCATGCGCTCATTGGTCCTCGGCCATCGTGCGAGTAGCCGGTCATCCAGAAGCTCATGGAGAAGTCGCAGGGCACCCTGGCGGGGCGGCGTTTTGCCAGCGACCACGGTGGCCCACAGCCGCAGCCGCAGCCGATGCCCTCGCTCGCCAACGCGCATCCGCAGCTCGTGCAGGCCGCAGAGGCGATCGCGGAGAGCGCGCTGCCGTCGCCGCCGGCTCCGGGTCCCGCGGTTGCCACTGCTCCGGTACTTGCGGACGGTGCACCTGAGGGCGCTTTGGGTGCGAGTGCGTACGAGCAAGAGGCGTGGCTCCCCGACGTATACCACTTTGGGAACTTGGGGATAAGCGGCGAGGAGCAATGCGTGGGCGCGGTTGAGCTGCCGACGCCGTTCATCCCTGCGGCCCAGCACGTCGCTGCGGACCAGGTGTTTAATTTTGACCACGATGCGCTGAGTGCAGGGCTTTTGGACAAGATAAGCTATATGGCGTGGTTTTGATCAGCACTGTTGCCATTTGGTGTCTTTTTGTACATTTTCCTTTGCATTATACCAAATGGCGCGTTTGAAGAATTTGGGAAGTTGCGAGTGAGCTTGGAAGGTAGTGATGCTGGGGTCCCGGGCTGTCTAATGTTTATTGCCGATCACCTCGTTATCAGCTACCCACCTTCGGGCGATGAACCAAGTAGTGCTCCTCATGAGTCATGTGTAGAAGGTGGCCAACTGGGAAAATGTTAAAAGAAATTACTCCTTCAGCTTTGATCTAATCGACAAACCGTCTGGATGTTTGATTGCCATGTGAATAAGGAGCAGTTCTACGAAGTCACAAAGAAATCAGGGAAATTTTTGACTCTCGATAAACTTTGCACAAAACCAGCGGTGGCGAGGTGACGCGCGCTGTAGAACCGTCTATCGAGTCTCGAACCACTGATGTCTCGCAACTCGCCTGCCAAGTCCCGGTCTAATACAAGTTTAGCGAAGCACATTCCTCGCAGTCCGGACATTCCCTTGGTTATCAATCATCGGCTATTGCCTGTTCTTTGAAACAAAATTGAATTAGGCTGTGCATATATAGCAGTGTTTAAGGCAGATATCGCCGTTGGAATAATCCCACTAATTTTCAAAAGGTGGGCGTGGCGTTGAAATTTAGGAGAGTTTTGACAGAATTCATGCAATTTCAACAATCGTACTCGGACAAAATTATGGTCAATGGGCCTTTGGCCACGTCGTTACTTTCTGATCTCGTCGATGGTGCTGAGAAGACCCAACCCCCTTCTCCATCGGTACGGTTGATCATCCAGCATCTTCTGGTAGTGCTCCGGGTCCTTGGTTGCGAGGTCCTTCATCAAATGGAGCTTGGCGTCCACAAAGCGGAAGAGGCCACCAGGTGCGTATTGCGTGAAGGAGCTGCGCGTTTCTCCCTCAGAGATGGGCACGTTGGAGTGGGTGATGACGGCGGAGGGGATGAAGATCAAAGCGCCCGGTGGGAATTCAATGATCAAGCGCGGCTCCCATAGTATCAAATGCCCGCCTTTCGTCGGGTCGAAGCTCCCGAGGGCATGAATGGCACACCACCCGTAGGGGAGGTTCTGGGTGTCTCGATGCTTGTAGGTCCAAACGTTGGGGCCGACGTTGAAAGCTGCTGTTGGGAAAACGCTGACGTGAGCGGGAAATAGCCGGTCTAGATTGGGTAGATTGCTTGAAAACAAAGTATCAAGATGAAGCTGGTAGTCTGCGTAGAGTTTCGGGGCGTAGTTTGCAAAAGCGGCTGCGGCAGGTAGATTTTTGATGAGTAAGGCGCGGAGGCAGTGGAGAAGAGCCTACCGCTGGCAAAGGACGCCATGCGCCGAATGTGCGGGTTTTTGATAAGGCGGGCAACCATGGGATCGGTGTTCTTGTTGCTCAGATTGATGGGCATGAGCGTCCCCTTGCCGTGCATTGCCCCTGCGTTAACGGCAGGGAAGTGGCCTCGGAGGTGGGGGGATGCGCGGCCCAGTAGCCCGGCGGCTGCTCCTTCCGATCGAATGACTTCATCGGCCTGGCGAGCAGTATCCGCGTAGGAACGATCAGGGGGCCGGCCGGCCAGGGCTGCGAAAACGCGATTTTTGCCATCGACCAGCAACACGGGGTTGCTGAGCGGGGCGGAAAATCAGGCCAAGGGAATAAATGGCGCAGGGTTGGCGCTTACATTCCGTTCCACGCGAGCGGCGTGAAGCCGCTCTTCGAAACAAGCTCGTCCTTGTTATGGACCACCTTTGCTCCGCCAGGTTTTCCGTTTTTGGCCGTGTATGCGCCGGCGGTGGTGGGGAGATCCTCGCAGTCGATAGAAACGGGGATTTGTGGCGCATTTTTCACGTATTTGTCGATAACGGCCGGGGACGGTTGGTGCCCGCCCTGGGCCACCTTTTTTTCCAAGCGGCGCCTTTTTCTTCTCTGGTTGGCGAAGGATTGCGAGCCCCCCTCTTCGGCCCCTTGCCCGAGGTTTTCTGGGGAAGGAGAAGGGGCTGAGCCGGCGGGGCCACGAGGGGGCTCGTCTGAAGGAAGCTGAGGCGCGGCGGGGGGGATAACGGCCTCGTCGGAGGCGTTGTCGGGCTGTACGGTGGCCGATTCCTGCAGCAGGGTTTCGAAGTCGAAGTCGTTCGGGCACCGGAAAGCCGTCCATGGCGAGTACTCCTTCCCTGACCGGGTCTGAGCGTGGCAATCAGCCGGCGTGTTCAGGGGAGGCTCGGAAGGACGGCGCATCAACGCTTCAGCACGCACCAAGCTCCCAGGGCCCGCTGAATTTCCGACCGACATCAGCTCTGGCGTTTGCTGGCGCAAAATTTGGTCGGCGTGTTAAATGCGCGGTTTTTCCCCGTGTACAACGTCCAGTTCCTGGGGTGAAACTTGAGCGACGGGCCGTAGGCTGCAAAATAGCAAACGTCGGGGACTCACTTTAGCCTCTGCTCAGGTTTTGCTTGGCTTTCGCAGCGCGGGTGATTCTACGCAATGCAAGCGGCGTCAGTGATTCCAGTCGGCGAAGCGCTTCAATCCCGGCACCCAGTTCCTTGGACGAAACTTAAGCACCGGAGCACGCAGCGTGCTAACGAAGGAATGAGCGGGCGGGTGCGAGCGTGCTTACCCTGAAGATTCAACGGCGGGGCCAGAGCTCCGGAAAGCGCGACGGCGGGGGGCGGGAGGGGAGCACCTGGTCGAGGAATTAGGGCAGCCAGCCAATTTTATAGCATCTCCGAGTGCGCAGACTCCGGCCCATGCGAAGCTCCAGGGCAAGGTTTGCCGTGCGTCGCTGCGGTGGGTGCACGCGTCTTGGGCGTTTGAATGCTTTACGTGCTCGGCCGCGCGGTGATTATGTTAGAGAAAACGTATTTTCCGCGTAAATAGGCAACTGCAGCGACGAAAGCGCAAAGTGGGTAACGGGTTGGATCGAAGTTGGTGATGGTGGGCGCTTGGTGAGCAACTAGAACGGCGGGATCTGCTTGCGTCATCCAACTCTGGCCCAAAATGGCAATAGCAGTGCCTGCTCTCAAGTTCGAAGTCACCAGCGAACATATTCACTCCTCGTCTGCTGCACTTGCGCGCTGTGCAATTGGCAGGATATAAAAGGGCGTCAGACGTAGCATACTATCTCATACTGTCCTACTTATTAATTACCAAAATACACACTTGCCCTGGATACCTGCAGACATCAATAAATACTACTTTGTCTAGGTAATTTTTAAAATTACTTCTGGTCGTGATATTTGCTGTACTTTTTGGTGCCATACAAAATTACCTTCGAGGTAATTATAAACCACACCCCGAAAGGTAACATATTCTATTGTACAATAAAATATACTACCTTTGCCAACATATTACTACCTTAGTCACAATATTTGCTACCCTTTCTTTTCACAGTGCAAAGCGGCGACGGCGCCGAGCCGCCTCGAGTGGACCATGCGCTTCGCGGTGGAGAAGGGCGGCGTGTCCGACGCGTGCGTCGTGCGACGGACGCTCATCAACGTCCCTGTGTATTCGCAAGTTGCACCTTGGTTGCACCTGCGCTTACGTTTGAACTTCGCACTCAAGCTCATGAGCCCTGACTTTGCTGATGACTTCTGCTGTTCTTGCTTGGCTTATATTTATTAGGGACGCTCGAAATTGCGCCGTTAACCTGCCGCTAACATAATGCAGCGCGGAGGGCGAGTTTGGCACAACCAACGGCGCGGCCGCCGCCTCGAGAGTGTTTACTGCGATCGCTTCCTGATCCCCTGGCGATCGTGGAGTGATTCTCGCAGCCTATTGCGCTCCCGCCTGAAGTACCGGGCGGACCCTTGCGTTCAGATATACGCTCCCGGGCCCTCCGCCGCATGCGCGCTGTGGTACGCTGCCTTCTGACGGCAATCTGGCTCGCGCGTGGCGTTGGTGAGGGCGGCATTGGCTAGTACCGCAAACGACATGGACAAACCCGGAACTTGAACCCGTTGTGAAATCATGTTCTTCTTTCCTTGGGGTTGTGGCGTACCCTGCTTACCCTGCTAGTAAGTTATAACACAGCCTCGCGTTCTGAGACGGACTTCGGTAAGCTTTGCGTCGCCGGTTGGACGCCTTGGCCGCAAGGAATACACGCAATCCAGTCCGGTAGATTCACCTCAGATCACACGGACATCAGATAAAGCTGGACCGAGCTTGGACATAAGGAACAAATTTCCCGTCGAATAAGCCATTTTTCGGTTACGGATATACCATATAACTACCGTGCATTGCGCTGAACTTTTCTGTCAAAGCAATCCATCAGGAAAAACGATGCCGTGGCCAATGGAAGAACTCACCAGAGCCATTTTCAGCGATAAATACACCCCCTTGACCTGTCGCATTCGAAGGCAGTAACCAAGAGATCTCCTCAAATTGCACTAAGCGTCCGTTAAAACCTAGAATCAAGGCAGATCCGTTTTCCACCTTAGACAAGTCGCCTAAATTCTCAGGGACCAAAGGGTGAAGCTGAGGGCGCAATATGAAACCACGCTGAATGTATTTCTCGAACGCTTTAATTGCATAGTTGTGCCGCTGCAGACGAAAACCGATTCTTTGCAGTGTCGGCGTTGGATAGAGGCATACTGCACTATTCCAAGAGATATAGTTGAGAACAAGGGTGCTGTGTGCATCAAGTAATGGTCCAAGGGGGGATGAGCTGTTGGCGTATACGAGGCGAATTAATCGTTTGGTTATAGAGTGGACATATATGTCGCTGCGGTCGACCATATCGCTGAACGACTCGGAGTAGCTTTGTAAATGATTCAGTAAGAGACAATAGCCATGCGCCAGTAAGAGGTCGCTCAAAGGATTTGACAAGTCCTGTTTGGGTAAGAAGAAGTCGAGATTTTGCGGCCATATCGATGTCGGACAGAACACATATAGCGCACAAGACCCACCAAGAACCGCATTTGCTAGCCGTAATGCTTCGAAGAGTTGGGTCGCGGTATCCAGATGGTAAATAGCGCAGACATTCGTCATGAAATGCCAAAAATTCTTTTTGAACATATCATGGGTGGAACTGGAGTCAGTTAGATTGCCAGTTTGCAGCGCTATTGCTAGTCGGACTAGCCACAGATTTAGTACAACCATATTTACAACCTATTGGAACAACATACCGCTCATATCCGCAGTTAAATACAAATCATCGGGAGCGGTTGGCATTTCAGTCAAATCTCGGTATATTTCGAAGTTGTCGCAGCGCTGGTTGTAACAAACACCTTCGCGCGACCACATGTACTGAGGGTTTGGCATTGGAGGTCCCCGTGAGGGACAGTATACAAATTGACCGAACCCTTTCAAGTCCGTAGTAATGCGCGATGCAGAGGGGCAGTCAGCGCCACAAGGAGTCATGAAGAGGTGGTTTGTGTCAAGTTCTTGGATATCCTGACGTTCATTCATGTTCGACGCAGCGGAAGTGGAATCGCCCACTATATTGTTCGGCAAGGATATTTTTTTCTTCATGTGAGTTGGATACGCACTAAACACCGCTCGAGATGTAATAGCGTTCATGTCAGACGTTTGCGAGGTATGTAACAGCGCGAACCACCAAGACGAACTAGCGCTTTCTTTCAAAACGACCCAGCGAGACTTCAACGTATCAGTAATCAAACTCGAGACACACGCAAAGAAACGTGCATACATCGGAAGGATTTCGATGGTTCATCATTTCAAGGCAACAAACCTGCGCCAGTCCGGTCGAAGACGATATTTCGACATGGGCAGGAGCGTCCTCAGTGAGTAATCTGTACCCGATTCGTCGGAACAGGCGCAGTAGTTGGTTGAGTTTGCCTAGGGGTACTACAAATTCCAAAACGTTGCCCATCGGTTCGTAAAAATAAGGTCCTCCAGTGATCAAAGCCAATGGTAGTTCGCCAGTAATCGCGGCCCCGGAAACGTCTAGTTCGTCCAACAGATGCGCGATGCGATTGAAGGGCATAAATATTGCCAGGAGTGCATTGATTCGTGAATGGGTGAATGTTTGTGCTTCGTACCTCAGTCGTTGATTTACGTGGGAGGCAGTGATTATATCCTGCCATGATAAGAGCGACAGTATGCATAGAAGGAGATCCGTTGTTTCCCAAAAATCTTGCACTGGAGGAGGCATGATTGGAGAGGAATGAAGCAGAGCAAAATTCCATGAGCAGCCGTATTTTACATAAGAAGATTTACGGGAAGAAAAACACGGACGCGAATGATATTAAGTTTATTAAGTTTAGAGAGCTTACGTTCTTCGGCGCATCTTGATTTCCGGCTAGCAGCGGCACGCTACAGCGCCGCTGTTTCTCACGACATAAGAACTATCAAACACAGGCAAAATTGCCTCAGTTAGGGTCGGCAATGATCGATGATCAATCGATCAGTGTTACTTGATCCCATCCAAAGATACTCCAGATTGGTCAAGATCTTTGCCCCGATGTGATAACTATTGTGCTACTACGCGGCTTCGAAGTCTAAATACATGACGTAGAGAGGCTCAAGGTCTACTCAATAGGACTGGAAAGGGCCGGTGGTGACTTGGTGGCGACTAAGACGTACGCTCCCGTCGTGGTTTGCGCTCGCGGAAATATCCCAGGCGCGTGCGCATACATTGCTGAGCTATCTCACTGGAAGGCTATGAAACAGATCCAATAGCCTGAAAGAAATAACGCACATAATTTCGTCCCTGGTCAGCAACAATGTTTCTTTTGGTTTGAGTTCAGACTCGCTGACGTCGGTCACAACTACGCCGGTGCATGTAAGTTCAATGGGTCCACGATCGAGAGTACACAGTTGCACACGTACCGCTAGGGGTTTTTGGATAATCATTGACTTCCTACCCTTCACGTTTGAGTAAACAAGATGAAAAAAAATTGCTGTCACGAACTTTATGGGCTAACATATATGTCGGTCTGGGGTCGGTAGAGTAGTGGGCAATGTCATCCATGATCCCGCTACTCTCCTTAAGTAGCATTGCCTGCTTGGAGATCTCAGATTCTGTCGATTACCAGTAAGTATCTTCAACATGAATAACGGTACAGAATTCCAATGCAATTTAGGCATAGTTACTACGTAACTGGTAATAGGCTAACATAACGGCGAAAAATTATCGAAGGAAAGCAAGCGGGTGTCTCAAGTAATTCCCGCCCTCTTCACCGCTCTCCCGAGATTCGCCGACACATCGCGCCCGACGCCGCTACGCGCTTCAAGCCCTCCGCTAATGTTCGACGCGGCCAACCCCGCAACGCGCTTAGCGATCCATGAGAGCACGGCAATTCGATATACGCTTATATCTAGGCGCCCACATACGTATTGCTTTCTCCCCGTGCCTCGCTTTTGCATTTTATTTCTGGGATATTTCGTGTTCATAGTATTCTTATCTTTAGATCTTTGTGTATTGAGGATAAAAGTAATTTGACGTTCTGTCATAAATTTTATGCAAAGTGAATATCACACCATGCTTCGGTATCACGCAGTGGCATCTTTTGGCTGTTAGATTATGGATAGACGGTATCGGGAATCAGAACACGCAACCAGATACCATACAATGCGTCGACCACAGATTCTTTCCCCGAATTTCGTCTGCCTGTCAGTCGCTCGAATTCCTCGCCCGATGGTTGGTATTTGTCACATAGTCGCCACTACTACGCCGACGTACGTAGTCCACTAGCTAGTTTTCCTGCAAGGAACCAGCCGCATTGGCTTCTGCACTCGTTACGACTGGTCGAGACTCTAATTTTTGAGCAAGTCATAAGCATAGCACAGCATTTTGTTTTTCATATGCTGGACCATATTTTGCAATGCCAGACCATATCCCTTCCCTGAAGCTAGTTCGACTCAGAAACAATGTTTCTAGCCGAATAAATAAACTTACTTTCTATCAACGCGTCGGCAAGTTCTTGAACTTGGCGGCAAATTTCTATGGCATGTGCAGCATCGGAGCTATGACCACATAACTTAACTAATCATGCATGCTTGAGGCACAATATGACGTACAAAAGACGCACTAAGCGCAGAAGAAACGAACCGACAAATGCAGCGGTCATATGCGTGTACTGTACAGCTGATATGAAATCATCAGATAAGGGCTTCAGTACTGGTAAGGTCGCGTACCGGATGATAAGCCTCGTTTATAAAATGTCGAATTGAGAATAATGGATAAGGCCTGGGTTGCCAGATCTATTGATTGGGTTGCTAGCAGTCTTTGGGCGTGCGGTGCTTGCTGGACGTTCTTTGGGGTGATGTCTCTCAAGCAGATGGCATTTTGATATAGTAGAGCATAGATGTGCTGCATTCGCAGACTCTCTCTGTAAAAGGCTAAATACAAGAAGGTCAAATGACATGCTGTATTGAACGACAGCTGACTCTCACCGCATTCCTCATAACTAATTGAGAAAAGAGAATCCCAATATTGGTACCAGTCCTGGAGAGGGGCGTAAACCTTTTCAAGCTCTTCTATCTCCTCCGCTCTCACAGGACCTTTGTGCACTCTCGCTCTAGTGGAAGTGAGCTCTACAGAGGACACCAATCTGGCATCGTCCATTTGGTAGAAGGAATTATTGATAAAAAAGCGGCAGTCTCTGATACTCTCATCGTTATGTATGGCAGGCGGCCGACCCATTCCATGTGATATTCTGTCAATATGGCGCGTCAGTGCTGGTGATTTTTCGAAGAAGAGATAGGCTCATGTACAACTTACTGGATCTCGAGCAGATAAACGCAGAACCACGTCCTCGCATGAACAACCAGGCGCTTATACTCCGATTTACAGCAGGATTCATGTTGATTGCTGTCTTGCCGTTCCATGACCGTACGCAGCCGAGGCCACGCCGTGTCCATGGCTTCGGAGAGCAAAATGAGATAGTCAGGTTATGCCTCATTAGTGACGTCGAAGGCACTCACAGAGGTTTAGAGCCATTCGCAAAGCGTGGCCTCCTAGAAGCCACCCCCGGTCCAACCAGCCTGCAAGGAGAACTAGAAGAGGTTGACGCCGCTGGAAACGTCGAGTTGTAGTGAGGGACATACCCATGGATCGCACAGAGTCGGCGCTTGATGACGCCGGGCCGAACAAAGTATCAGCCGACCAAGCCTGCACTTCCTTAAGATATCGATGCTGGACGCTACTTGGCGGTGCTACCACGTAGGCGTTTGTTAGACGATCAACCATTGTGATAAAAGAGTTGTCACCTCCTCCGTCCTGAACAAGGGCTGCCACCAGGCAGATAGCGCTTACGGAAAACGGAGAGGTTTCGCGCAAGACGTCATAGGTATCAATCTCCTGATTGAACACAGGCCTGCAAGACTATATCAGCTGGAGCTTCGGAGGAGACGGTATGAGCCCACAGAAATGTAGAACACATGTCAAAAAAACTGCAAAGCACATTGAGCTACCGGAAAAAGCGTAGAATGATCTTCCGCGCCTGACATTTTGAACAATCCGCGCTCCTCCGAGTTTTTCTCAACGACGACATCCTTTGTGGTAGCCTCTGGCCAGTCATAGGTAATGATAGTCATCACAGCGTTAGATATACGTTAGAAGGACGGACACACTACCATCATGGCCTAAGTTTGCGGACGAAGACGAGACTGCGAGTTCAGGTTTTCCGAGTCGCTCTTTTGGGGGAAATTTCTGCGCAGGAGACGCTGCTATGTCTAGTATGCGCTTCGATTCGAGTATTGATGCCGTGAGTTCAACTTCATGGGTCTGAAGATCTGGATTTGAAACCACAAGATCTGTAAGCTGCGAGATACCCTTGTCACTAGTTGACCCTGAAATGATCAGTGAATTATTTCCTGAAGAGCCATTTGTGAAGCCCGCATCCACACTCAACGATCCAGTACAAGTGGTCTGGTCCAGGTTAACAGAAGATGCGCCCACTGATGGGAAAACGCACAGGAAAGCCTTAGTCGGAAAAAATCGTTATTGAAGATGGTATAGGCCGAACTTGATCAATGGACCTACGGTAGTAGGCATCATGCGCCGCGCTGATTAGAGCCGTGAGTCGGGGGAAATGATTCTGCCCAAATTCTGCCCAACAAAAAACCTGGTCATTCAGGTCCAGGGACGCCTAAATATGCGCAAGCACTGAATCGTGTCTCTATGATGCTTACTCGTCTGGGGATTGTTTGCTACCCCGTGTATGAAAATCTCCTGCCCGGGTAGTACTAAAATAAGGTGCCTATTTTTCTCGCAGTGATAGTTAGAACTTAGTAGGTGTCTACGATTTCACAGATTCTCGATCTCGATATTTGGAGTGATTAATTTCAGGAGCGCAAAAATTAGCTTAGCGACTGAAATCACCAAGTGCTCGCATCACGCGTCACAACGAGAAAAAAAAGGATTTTTAAAAATTTGCCTTAAATCAAAAGAAAATAGTTGGGCCTCCTTGGCACAATTTTTTTCCAAAAATTTCGAGCTGCAATGTACCGATGCGAAATCAACATGATCACCAGTGTACTTCAAGTTAGATTCGACTCACAGAATCGTAGTCACAGTGCACAGTCAGTATACTGACAAAGTCATCGGACTTTGATACGATAAGCGCGTACATTACGACGGCGAGCAGTCTTGAGTCCCCTGTTCGATCTCGATCCCGCCCCATTTAGATGCCGGTGGTTGCCGCATCACGCGCAGATGCCTGCGCAAGGCGCGCGTACTTCACCGCTCCCTCTCCTTTGCGCGCATGCGCCTTACCAATTGATAACTGCGCTTATTCGATGCGTTCATGCTGAAAACAAAAGACCTGGTGTGATAGGATGAGGATGATTTCTTGAGTGTCCGGGCTGAAGGACGGGACTACGCAATGGCCACATCTCGACGCAGATGCTCGTCCGGACTCCGCACCTTCATCAATAGTAACAATTATCACGCTCTCATATTTTGTGTACTTTGCGTGGATTCATTTTGGTTACGTCTTGGCTGTATTCTTGTGTAGATCAATRCTATATAAAATATATGTCCATTGTCAATTTTTGGAACTTCGGCAGGTTGGTAGTGATTTTATTGAGAAGCGATGGAAAAGTATTGAAACTTTCTATTTTAACGGCTATTTTATCGAAATGTACTGTATCAAATAAATCACGAGCGCCAATTATTAAACATATGTTCATGTACAACATTTTGTAGTCAACTTTAGATGGTGCATTAACAGTCAGCACTCCCCCGCTGGTTCAAASAGYGGAGGGGCCAAGGAGGAGGGTGGAATGGACAATACTACATTGGTACACACTGCCTTTTTTGTGTTTTGCGCCGCCTGCTTGCCGCCAGCCGTTATTCGGCAGCAGATCGAGATCGAACAGGGGACTACAGACTCGACGGCGAGCTCTCGACTCCAGAATAAATCGAAGGAAGTCAGTTACCTTAACAAGGGAACACGGCGGTGGTAAGTTAATCCCCTTTAACATCTCGGCACTACGCAGTACCGTTTACTTTAGTACGTGATCTTCTCCCGCTTCTTCTCCGAGTCCTACCTCTCATCTTCAGTCGTCTTAACTATTCTGCCATGTGCATTCCACAGTGGGAGGATTCGAATCTGAATTTCGCTATGGAATTGGGCCTGATTAGATTTTTGACATGCCCGCCGTTTCTTATCCCTTAAGGCGGATGATCAAGCGCGACTCCGAATCGGAGCCTGAGTGACATCTACACCAACTACTTGCGTGTGCCGTCAGCCGCAATGAAGTACCGTTCTGTATACAAGTAGCTAATCGGAGTTTGAGATATGATCGCACACAAGTAGATAAAGGGCGCAAATACCGCTGTTTTGCTTCGCTTGCCCAAGCTTCGACCAGCACGCAAGATATCCTCGTTCCCAGTGAACAAAACAAACCGGCATACCTGTGACTCATCGTATTACCTGTCAGATTTTTGTGTGCGTATTTCTTGTTAATTGGGCCCGCCGCCGTTTTAATAAGCTGAAACCCAGTAATCCTATGTCTCAGCGCCCGACTTCTCCGCCCCCCAACTCGCCGCGACTCCCCGTCATATCCTCTGATCAAACCGTACCTTCATTTGACGAGGTTGACGAGAAACTCTCATATCTCTCGAATCTTGAAAATTTCAAAGAGGGCGTCAAAAATTTCACTCATATATATAGCCTCAACGGGTCCGCAGAAAGCACGTCGGCGATTAATCGCCTAATTGAAACTGCGGTACAGTTCTTAACTGTTGTTGATTTGTATTTTGCTGCTTAATTTTATCTCCAGGGCTCTTTTCAATTCAGTATCGCCGACTGCATCTCTGACGATGCTCTTTTTTCCACTATTCAGAACCTTGTTTCAATGGGCCGAACCATTATTAATGACGAGTCCGCAAGACGCTCCTGCAATGCAACCGACTACGGCTGTGTTTTTGAAGCTCTAGAACTTCTGATCAGCCAAGTATACGAATATATTTAGCCTCAAGTTCATATATATCAGTACCCTCGCTGCCTTGTTGTCCATATCATTGATAAGTATGTCGTAGTGAAGTAGCTTTGATGCTGTTTAAATTTTAATGCAGAGTCCGTTATTCCTACCTTTTCAGATTTTCAGAGGGCCCGAAAGCATTCGAACTTGCATAATTTTTTGGCGGTCCTTATGTATTCACATGACGGTCTTTAGTGAACATTACCTATGGTATTTAAATACCTGTAGACATCTACCGCCTGGCCAACACCTTGACGCACATTACGACTATCGCCGCGACACTGCATGACCCCCATCGAACACCTGCACACCGCAATCATGCCGCCAGTGCACGGCGAGCCCGTCTTTAACTTAGTCTTTCTTCACCGACCGCAGTGTGCCAGGCAGAGCGTTGTCGGCTGGCGAATTCCACGGCCCACCACTGTGACGCTTGTGCCTCCATTTCATTAGAAAGCTTACGCGCAGAGCGCCGCAAGCAGAGGAACTGGAGCCAGCTCAAGAGCCACCGTTCATGGCAGATGTCTCATCCGTTCAGGCATGCGTGGCCCTCGCGGACGTCATCATAGCTGGCGTTCCCCGGCGTATGGGTTGTCCGCGGCCGTCTCCTGGGCGTGCCCGGGCATCAGCAGCTCTACTACGTGCCGGGATATGACTATCAGCGCTACACCTGCTCGTAGACCGAAAGCGCAACGCACCTTCGATAAATAACGGCTGGTGCGGCTGGGATAATCGCGCAGGCTGCCCTTGTGCAGTCGCCCGTGGAAGTCGACATCAACGTCGAGCCGGCGCACGCGTACGTCGCACAGGGGTAGTATTTCTACATGCCGAGGTACGGCAATCAGCACTACGCCTACTTGCAGCCCGGAAGCGCTTGAACATACCTTCGATGAAAAGTGGCTTAAATTGCGCTCGAGCAGTCGCGCGGGCTGCCCTTGTGCATCTGCCCGTGGAACAACAAGTTCTCTATCTGGACGTAGCTAGACTCATATTTGTAACAAGTTACAAGATCAGCCTCGCTTCGCTGCGGCAAAGACTGGGCAACCCCAAGCAGACCAGGCCACCGCCCTTCATTTTTAGTCGGTAAGAAATCAATAACCAGGCAAGCTTTGACCCCCGAGCTGCCTCGCTTCGCTGCGGCAAAGACTGGGCAAACCCAAGCAGACCTGGGCCACCAGGCCATCGCCCTTCATTTGTAAGTAAGAGATCAAGACCCAGGAAAGCTTTGGCCCTAGAGCTCGAAAAGGAGGGAAAAATCATGCACAAACAAAAGCGTGTCATAACTATAAGTATATGAGTGATTAGCTGTCATAATATATTTTCAGCAGGTGAGAAATCTAGAATGAGGAAAGCTTGGGCCCTCGAGCTCAAAAAGAAGGGAAATATCACCCACAAACAAAAGCGTGTCATAATTATAAGTATATGAGTGATACCTATTTTAAAGTCATCCAGTCAGGGTTAAAACCCCTGTCGCTATTCTTGAGCCAAGCGGCCCAATTAGCTGTCAAAAATAGAACAGCTCGCAGCCCAAAAAAGAATAGGATGGCGCTCAGCGAGGGCGCATCATATCCTTGAGGCGCGAAAACGTGGCTAAAATTATGCATCAGTTGTACCTCAGTCACCACAGCTGTCGTAGTACATCACGGCAATCCGGGAGACACTTCCGAGAAATTCCGCTGGCAGGTTACATCCAAGTTCTATATCTGACTCTAATTTTGTCCATAGAACTCGCAACTCCCGCAGAATGTTAGCCTAAGTGTAGTCGGAGGCGTCAGGCGGGATATTCGCGAAGTTCCAGATATGTAAATCGACCGTGCTTCTTTGACAATGAGGGCGGTCGTGTAATTAGTAATTACGGTCAATGCCGGCTGGAGTTAGATTTTTGTAGTCTTATAGTGTCGTGATATAAACATCCGCGTTCTCCCCACTGCCAACGCCCCCCCGTCGACCATTAACCACCTTATAAAACCGTATCAATATGACTCGCCCTTTCGCTCTGGACAACACGTAGGGCAATCATCTTCTCATTATCCTACAATCCACTTACTTGCTTGCGACTTGCTTGGGACCACTCGGACAGTCTGGGCGCGGCTTTCATAGGGGTAATCGTAGCCACTGCGTAAGTCCTGCTACGTTACTCGTCTAATTTTGCCTCATGAAATCTACTCTGAAGTTTATATGGGGGTCAGAATTTCTTCGAAATTTCCAATCACATCATAATAACTCTTCAATTAGTCTCCGCCGCACAGGCGTGGTACTATTTCTGTCATCAAAAGGACAAATGGCCCGTCAAATCTATGGTATGGCCTACTTGTTTCCAATGCGCACATCACTGACATGTCATGCCAGGTTGCTGCCGTTCTCGTCTTTGATACCATACACCAGTGTTTGATCGTCCATACAGGTGTCCCTCTTGTATTTCTTTCTATGGGAGAATTTTTTCTGATTTATGTACTCCGTCTTAGTGTACGTTTATGTCATCACGAATTGGGGAAACCCAGTCTACCTTGAACGCATAGTATGGTTAGCCTCTATTCACTCTATTCAATCGCCAATTCCCAAACTGTATGCTTATCTAGGAGTATGCTGGTGAGCAACATGCAACCCTTGTCATTGAAAATGCGCACTTTCCCAGCTTTACTTATTCTCAACCAAGGTTGAAGTTCTATTCAATGTAAACTATCCCCATTCACCATTATTGATTCCATCATTGAAATGAGAATAGGGACTTACGGCGCTTGTCGTCCAAAGGTATGTATCATGTTCAATGGGGTTCTCTGTCGACACTTTTTTGATGATGGTGCAGCTTTCTAGCGATACGTTTGTGGCGATGTAGCAACCCCTTATATCCTTATATTCGATCTTGAGTCTCAATTCGTTTTCTAGTCAGTGGCCGGAAAAGCCTTGTTGCTGGTTTCATAGTAAGTATTGAATATCTCGCGGATCCGACCGCGGTCTGAGGACAAGTCATCGAGATAATGTTTTATTTTACTAGGGAGCGTTAGTCCTCGGAGAATTCGGTTTGTACAATTCCTTTGTGTTGTCTTTGTGCCTTCAATCATTCTTAATATGTTTCTAGGTTGTATTCTTGGTGAGCTACCCCGACTTAGTTTGGCCAATATAACGATGCTTATGGGTTGATATTTGAATTTCAAGTATTCACCTCGATGTCGTCAGTGCAAACGCATATTTTCAACTTTTCATACACGTCACGCGACATGCTATCAATAGGCTTCACATGACAACTTTCGTCGAGTTGGCAAAGCTCAAGGTCAGCAGGTTTTACAACATTCTAACTTGAAGGCAATGCTCAGTTCGCTGAATCAATTCATTATGTAGTATCTGTCTATTCTGGTAAATGCACTCGCAGCGGCAGGTGATTTGACCATCGCGGCCGGGCTCTGCATTAACCTGCATCTCTCGCGCACCGGATTGTCTAGGTAACTACAAGTTTCAGCACGTCTGGGTATTTGATGACATCGTCACCACCCCGTTTGTCAGGTCAAACGCTATGATCAATATGCTTGTACGTGCCTCAGTTTGCTCCTATCCACCGCGCGCATATTCCCTTCTCCTTAGATCTTATTCTCGGTTAATACTGGCGCTTTGACATGGTAGGTCGTCAGTGAGAACTCGAGCCAGACGCTGACAAGATGGCCATTTCTTCCATGATTACGGAGCAGCCTCTGCGCAGTTGCATCCCTCATCTCGGTGGGCGCACACGTCTCAATCTTTCTCCGCAACCGTCCCTGACTTCACTGCCTAGATTGTCTGCGCCGGCGACACCTTTCTCTACATCTCGTTTTTCTTCTGCATTGGCCGCCGTGAGTTGCTTGCGACGGTCGACTCCGACAAACGTATTTGATCAGCCTTCCCTCCTTTTTTAGTGTACACAAACTCGCTGCTCGCGACGCTCAATGGGCGAAAGATGATCCGCTCCGCAGGGAGTGCGGCAGGTACCACGAACTACGACGCGACACCTTTTGTCGCTTTGCAGACGTTCCCGACGACGTCGCCGCGAGTAAGTTGTATTTTTTTTATCATACTTTTCCCTCCCGCTGAGGCTACTTCCTATACGCTTTTGTTACCAGCGCATGACAAGCATATCAATCAGCCTCGACACCAGCCAATGCGAGGACGTCCCAAAAAAGACCGAGGTGCGTGAATGTGGGTTTACGTTGGAGAGCATCGGGAGTATCACTGATTTCAATTGTACGTTAGGTATTGGTCTCGACGTCAATTGCGCAAGACGCCAGTGACAGAGAGCAGCCTGCCGAGCATACATGACCGAACAAGGACCAAAAAAACTTTAGAGGTATTTTGGGGAAATTATCTTGATCATTGGAGAGCTGTGAAGCTGGTGGGACCGCGCAAGGTGTAAATAGCATTCATGTCCTGATTTAGGGGGCGTTTCTTGTCTGCGCATAATATACTTTTCCGAGCTTGCCTTGTCAACCAACAACTAGGGAGATGAAACCTGTACTGATGGTTTATTGCGACAATTTAAAGGAATGTTAGTCTGTCCTTCTACAGCCAGCACGGACTGTCAGGGCTTGGTCGATCACTAATACATGGATTTTGTGCCAACTGTTGACCTCTATGCCGAAGCCCATAGAGCTCCTCGAAGTGCTTGAAGCGGATGATCTGGTTGCGCAGTGCACGTTGTACTCCATGTGTCGATTCTTGCTGAGCGGTGGCGCTCCACAAATTACCTTGAAAATGTATCAAATCTACTATGGTTTGGCCACTGGTGGAGCAGACACTTTGTGCAACATAGATTGCTAAAAATGAAGTAACATGAGCACGCAGAACAGCTGGCATAACGATCAGGAATGACAAGTAGATCTCGGACAACTTATTATGTTCGTATTATATTTGTTTAAACAATGTGATAGATAGATTTTAGGCAGAAATATATCTTGGTAAACTCAAGGTACTCAAACCGTTATAGAAAGTTGAAATCCACTCTATGGTTCGGCCGGAACTGCTTCAGAAACACTTCTATTAGTCAGAACTAACAAAACTTGAATACACATAATTCTTACAGATTTACTGCGCTAACATATGGCATTATTCACCTCGGTCCTCAATTACCAGGCAAGAGTGGAATAAAGGACTGCCACCGTATCACCATGACCTACCATGACACACGCCGTGACCAGGGGCTTGCGAGATACGCTTGTACTTTAGTGGGGGTCGGCAATCCTGTAATTCAAAACGCCCGCCAATTTTGAAAAGGGTCCACTCGATAAGACCCACTACCTAAGGTAGCGGGGATGATTATCCAATAATGATTATCAGCCACTTAACTGTTGCAAACGGCGATGCCAAACACGGCCAAAGACAAGTTCAAGTTTCGCTTGATCCTCGGATTGTTTAGTTACGCCGCACCCTCGTAAGATTTGCGTAAGATTGTAAGCGCTCAGAAGTTCAACTTTCAAATTTACCACTCAACTTCTGCGACCACTGGCAGTGCAACTCTCGAGTTTTCACATAATCATTATCCCTTTTCAAGTTTTATTCACCACCTTCAATCTAGTATCGGACGCACAGACATTGACCTGGTATCATACTGGTCATTGTATTTGGTACTGATTTATATTCGAATACAATCCAATGCAGAAGTACGACCGTCCCATAACCACCATCTTTCCATTACTGATGCAATAATTACCGTAGGCTGGACCGCAACCATGGTAGGGTGCAAATTCTGAACGGACGCCTCTATTATTCCCCGAACTCATATCGAACTGTTGAAGAACCTGCGTTGGAAGTCCCCGGGGAGAATCCGTTCGTTCCGTACAGCCCCACGTCCTCGCGTAGAAACGTCATGGATGTCGATCTCAGAAACTATCTGCGCCCTCGATGGTGGACGCGTCCATGGGGCTGGATCTCTTTCTTGTCGCATGAACCAGATTACCGACATCCCCCCTTTGATCCTCTAATGCATATTCCACGCCGACCTCTACGCCTTCAGGACAACGCTGGCTATGCGATGCCTCTCGATCTTGCAAGTAGCTGGTCAAATTTGGACAAACAGCTCAACGTCATAACGTACTTCCTCCAATCACACTATCAGGCACCAGCAATACGGCCCATGAGCCCATGGGCGTTTGGATATAACAAAGTCTTCCCCCGTGAGTCCATGATGATGAAGGCAATCACGAAGTCCAGGGAGTGGTTTTCTGTATGGCTAGCTTTGCTCTCGTACCTGATCGCCAAGGCCGAAGCCAAGGAAGTCGAACTAGCGCCCTACCAGAACCTGGCCAAGAAGAACTGGGCAGAGTTTTTGCTACAGCAGGGCATGGACTGGACGCTGTTGGACTCCCTTATTTCCTCCATCGCATTTTGTTTTGATCCCAAACTTCAACGGACGGGGGCCTTTATTGACCTGCAATGCAAGGACGACTCTCAGCCCTCAGTTTATTGGATCTGCTCTTACCATATACCTGTATGGTATCGATGGGGCGACGAGGAGGCGAGTGATCCTTCTTTGGCAGATTTTGGCCCTTACATTCACCAACTCCAACTCGGCACTACCTTCTTGACCAATATTCCTACGCGAATCACCTACGAAGAGGAAGAATCCAATATTACTGGGCCTCCAGAAATCTCCGTTGCACCGTTGTCAAATGCTTCAGTCCGTCACAATCAAGGATTGCCCGCTTGGCAAATCTTTTTGGACCAACGAAAGGCTCTGACCAGGCGGATGGAACAGACAGAAACAGAAAGAGAACGAGAAATCAGACTAGCCAGGGCACGGAAACCCCCCACAAAAACCGCTAAAGTCTTCTGTTGGTTCAAAGACAACGACACCAATCTTTACATTCGGGAGCAAGTGTCTAAAAAGTGGCGCGAGGACACACTAGGAGATTATTCGGCGAAGCAAATTCGATACGATTCTTTTCTGAATGAATACGACTGCTGCTCAGAATTTGGGTCAGACAATGAATCAGATGAGGACGAAGAGGACGGTGATGAGGGCATATTCATCGACTATGATCAGACAAGCAAAGAAGGCTCAGATCTTCCAGTATCCCTCCCAGAATCATCTCTAGACCCTTTTTTCGATGAAAAAGATGGACTCCCGTCTCTTTTCAACTCCGGGAAAGACTTCCAATTTATTCCGACCTTGGATGGATTAGAAGAGGAAGTCATCAATACAGCATTTCTCTATTTCGGCTATCTCTCACCACTCCCCGCTCCACCTCAACCTCCCTTGACATCGAAAAGTCAACAAAAAAATTTTTGCAGGTTTCTTGGGATTGCATGGAACGAAATTTACTCCGCCCTCTTCGATCGGCCACGAATTCTTGCTCTTGTCGACTTTGTCAGTCGAATCTCTGGAAAAGGCGATATTTCACCCGATGAATGGGATGTTGAGCAAGGGAACCGAGCCTGCGTAGCTCTCATGGAACGCTTCAAACTGATACGCGAAGTTCAAGGCCCGAATGGTCCATTATTTATGTTTGATTTCCAGGAGCACTCTACAGTTCAATGGAAGTTGACGCTGACTACAGCTTCTCACGCTCTTCTTGTCTGTCGCCTGAGTCCGGAACTCCAGGAACGGGATATTGCTCTCTACCTGCTTCAAAATGGAATACCTTTTTATACGCTCCAAGACTGGGAAACAATACCACTGCGGCCTTCTTACGACCAACGATGCATTCATCCTTCTCGCCCTTTTAAGTACAACTTCACCCTTCGTGACTATGTCGCCTACGTGGCCCAGTGTTATGTCCTGCTCTGCCAACCGCGGTTGCGTGCTGCTATCCTTCAAGGAGGTTATCTCTGGAGAGCAGCTGTTTCGGTTGTCAGCTTTAATAAAGTTCTCGATGGACCCTCAGGACGGTCAATAGATCCAACCAAGATGTTTGTTGTGACACTTCCAGACGGCAAGCGATATATCGACGATGCATTGACGGAGACAGAAATAGCATTACTATTGGGAGTGTATCAATGCCAGACAGGTGCGTCATCAAAAGGTTATAACTGAGTCGTTTTTAAAAACTTTTTTCTAGGGCATGGTGATCAGGTGGCCCTGACGTCGTGGTGTCCTCTGTTGAATGTTTACAATGGTTCGGGTCTATGTTACGGGCGCTGGACAACATTCAATGAGTCTCTATATTCTGTTAGTGCTAGCGATGTCAATTCTCCAAATGCACCACTGAAGCGCCAACCATGCAATAGCAACAAGTGGAGAAATATTTGTCGTGGATCAAGGGAACTTACTCGGGCAATGGCTAAATTGGAACATGTATCATTATCTCTTATCCGGGAGCAGCATGGTATCCGCGTGTAATTTTTGTAGTACAATTCATATCATAATACCCCGTCTATGGTTCAACTTGAACATTAGCGATCTGATAAAATTGGCAGAATGGCTCAAACCATGATACGTCTACCATCTGGGAACTAGCGGCAAGTCTCCCTGCAATGATAAGTCTACACGCCTAGTAAGCACTTCAATTGGCCCCCCGAGAGGCGTTTACATCTGTATACAGCGTATCTTCTAGATAGCCCCACATGTACAAAGGCGTGCATCCACACGAATAACTGGTGATTCCAACAAGAAAACTAAGTATTGAAGATGTAAGTTCTCGTGAACATTACCATCTACGTTCATTAACTCAGAGAGCAGTACTCGGTGGATACACGGCACTCGGTGAATACACGGCAGTACAGGTGAGTCCATATCTTACTCCCTCCTAATCTTGTACCAATCTACAAAACACCCAGTAATCAGGAAATCCCCTCGGAGTCATGAACGAAGGCATACTCTACCCATAGTCGCAGCAGCACAGATAAGTAGATTAGACTGAACATGGACTAGATGACCTTACGTACAGACGTCCGACATAGGGCAAGGCCTCCACGGTCACAAGAAGGTTTTCTTACAAAATGCTCAGTCCACGTGTGCCCACAACGCCATGTCCCGTCGTGAACTCACTCAGGAAGCGCGTGAACAGATATACTGGATGCCCTGTGAGCACGGTTAAACGTGGGGCATGCTGCGCTGCACCATAGACTAAGCCGTGAGCCAGCGGGAGGTATATAGCGCGCAGATATTGGTCACCCCTTAGCGGAAACGAGATCTGATGTTGACCTGACGTCGACGCACCGGATCGTCTTCAACGACGTATTGAATATATTTAACTCGCCCCTCTTTGTCAACCATGAATTCTTACTCTTGTCGAGTTCCTGCGTGACCTTCAACGAACACTTCAAGGCCGTAAGCGAAATGCCAGGCCCACGACAGACGGTGTTTGTGCTTGATCTCAAATGGAAGCTAACGTTGGCTAGGCCCACTCATGCCCTCCTCGTCTGTCACTTACACACGGATTCAGTACGTACTACATATCCACTGATCTACCACTAATTTACGAGTGCTGGTGAGCGGCCATCGTTTTCTAAGTGGCGGCATGTATCACTCCAAAGCTCCGTGGTTGAGTGCTTGAGCTTGCGTTGAGTGCGGCTAAAACGCCGTGAACGACATTTCCTATGCTGTGTTCATCATTCGGAGGTTCAAAAAAAGAAACTCCAGAGTCCAACATCCAATGCCGGTCGGTGGATAAGATTTATTTCAAACCATTTTACAGCTCAGTCCAGATTACAAGTTAGCAAGACTAACCAGTCATTCTGCTAGCTTGGTGCGAGCTCTGCGTAGCCCCCAACTCGATTATCGGGGCGCGGAAAGAAGGTGCGGATGTATCCGGCTACATCCGACTGGTACCAATCGMCATRTSMSWGCTCTGCGTAGCCCCCAACTCGATTATCGGGGCGCGGAAAGAAGGTGCGGATGTATCCGGCTACATCCGACTGGTACCAATCGACATATSMSWGCTCTGCGTAGCCCCCAACTCGATTATCGGGGCGCGGAAAGAAGGTGCGGATGTATCCGGCTACATCCGACTGGTACCAATCGACATATCACTGCTTCAGCCCCCCAGGTCTCCCCGAGCCATGACACGTTTCAGGTCGCTGAAACGCTTCCACTGGCAGATTGGATACTGTTATCGAGCGGAGAAGCTAAAAAGGAGTCCATGGTCGATGGGTAGCAAGTCCGATCCGATCTGAGATGGCTCGCATCTCCCGTCTGCCCTTAAAACACACAGTTGGTGGAGCGCGACCACCGGCCAGCCCGGGATGTTCCTTGAATGGGGGCAATTTCATGAGCCTGTAGTGTCGAGCATCCGTAGGCACTGGCTGAGGTGAAAGTCAAGTGCGGCTGTTGTAGAGATCTACTTATGGAAGGGGTAGAGGACGGAAATGTGTCAGAGGGAAAGAGGGGGACAAATGTTGTCGCGCGTGTTTCGAAGAGTGTCAAATCGACTTCGTATGGCGTTCCATTTCTTAGAATCCTACCACAGACCCGCGCGGTGTGGTGCCGTCGAGAGCTTAAAAAACAGGGTGTTTATTCTCAGTGGTACTTCCTACTGCGACGTTGACATTACCTTCTTACTTCGTCTTCGGCCGTATTTTGCATTTTACGGTGCGGAGGAACTCTCTGGGCGTGACTGTCGAGTCGAAAGAATTGCGCTGAGTGGCATGCTTTTAAAGGTGGAGCTTTCTTCACTAACCTGGGCAAGGCTGCCACAACCCCTTGCTACAAACGGTTTTACCAACTATGACGATCAACCTCCAACTCTTGCCTACGGCCAATGCTTCTTACAGTTACAATCCTAGTGCGTTTCTAATATTTGCTATTATATTTTCTCAATCATATCCGGGTGAGTTACCAGCGGCCGATGCCCACTCCCCCATTCCTCGACTTCTGGAGGAGGAAAGTCAACAGCTGCTCCATGCCAAGCTAAGAAAGCTTCTAAGTGACTACGACGTAAAGGAAAAACATTTCAGCTCAGATTACCTGATAGGTATGCTGCGCTTTTTATGGGATATTATATACTTCATGCTGACGGCTTGAAAGAGGGATTTTGGAGTAAAGTGAAGCGCATTCTCTCCGTGGAAAGGCCCAGCGAGGCTGGGGAAAAAAGGCGAAAGGAGAATGCTTAGGAACATCAAGTACTTTCTACATGCACATGTATCAGTGTTAGAAATTTTGTTGGCCATACAAATATAAGTAGTCGTCGAGATTCCCATTGATTCTGCATGGATGGCTGATTCTTCAATGCGACCGCAACATGAACGACATCAGTGAAACCGAGCCTGGGAGGAGTTTGTTATGGATACACCTGGCGCGGTTCCAATTTCGGGGTTTCTTTTGAACGATTGATCCCTGAAGACGGTGAGTATCGGTAAGTACTACTTTCCCATGAACCTTTACATGGACTTGTACAAGCCAAATCGAACATCGTTACATGGGCAATACTCCGTATAACTTCTTACTTGTACCTTCGCTCGTTCACTCCGAGTTGTCGGGCACTTCTAGCATATAAGCAGTTTCATTGCAGCGTTCAAGCTCCAGCGAGCTAGCCGGAGATAACCGCATGGAACGTTAAAGAATAAAATAAACAAACGAGACTTGTTGTACTTGCTCTCTGGTCGGTGCAGTGATTTTCTAGACGGAAACTCTAGCACATTCTAGCGATGTCGAACAATAGATATTATTTTCAGGATGTACAATCTAGCACCACGGAGCGAGGCTGGAAATCCCAATCCATGTCCTCCGGTACGGATACCGGTACGCATCTAGAATCCAGCCCAGTCTCATTAGATCTAGTCAATAGCAGATGCCGGCAACGCACTGTTTTTGAACACCTTACAGCTTCGGAAAGTCACTTACGGCAGACCCAACCAAACGGCTGGGTTCAGAGCATGATAGAAAGGATATCAATCAACGCTGCTAACTGGTGCATAAGCTTGGGCAGTGACAATGTGGCCTGAAACCTTGGTATGGTCGGCGCCGGGGAGTTCTTCTGTTGCTATACCCTTCTGGCATTTTGTAAGACCGATTTCGCCTTTTTCATCTTACATGTTGCCATAATCTGTCTCTTTACTTGAAGCGCCGTCATGGCACATGGTTCCCCAACAAACTTCTGTGGAAAATCCCAGTGGACCGTTCGCGAGCGATGTGAGTGTCATGTCATTATGGGTCACCCTGAGCTAAACGGAACATAATGTTTCAAAGCACATCTGTCGCTATCTCACCGGATAGGAATACAGTTGTCAGCGTGACTGAGTATGGCGAAGCCGAACTGTACAACGCAGGAAATTCTGTTCATGACGAGATTGGGAGGGAGGCCGCAGGGCAGTTCGCTGGCACCCTTGGCAGCACCATGTCGGTCCGCAACCGGTGCGGAGAGTATTCCCTGCCCTTTCGCTGCATTTTGCGCATTCCAAGACTGGTTTTCAGGTCGAGATAAACAACTTTGATGGTCCTTCGCGTCCGCTGATGAAACAGGAAAAAAAAGACTTGCGCCTCACAAATCCGCCCTCTGTGGAACGAGTGCTCGCGGCATGTTGCGAATGACAACGTTGCCGTAGTTTTCATCGAAAGGTGAAAGGCAGCGTGCGCAACGAACAGGATGTTAGTAGAAAAAATTGGGGAAAGATGAATCCATAGGAACGTTCTTCAAATAGTGTGTAAGTGTTAGCGAATAGGTGGGAAGCACATGAGATGGGTATTCCAGTACATCCGAGACACGGCGAGATTCGAGGAGTCACATGGGAAGATCAAGGTCACAGTAGAAGAGGAAGAGGAACGAGGCACCGAGACAAATGAGGAGCGGGAGGAAGAAGAGGAGTGGATCTGAAGGAACGCGAGGTGGAACCAGAGACGAAACACAGAGGCAAGCATTTAATTTATTCCTTTTCCCCTTTTCCTTTTCTTTTCCTCCTTTCACACTCCATCCTCCCCTATACATTCACATTCTCATGCATTATAATTTCGATGTCACATACTTTTCATCTACCACATCATACATGCTACCACCATAATCTACACATACCACACATCCACGTAATCAGGGCAACATCGCCCACGGAGTCATGAACGCAGACCAACCACCACCACCGCCCACACATAGACACGTCTAGACACACGATCAGGTCATATCACGTACCAGTAGAATACTCGTAGATTAGACGTCCGACATAAGGCACCGCCTCAACGGACAAAAAATGGAATTAAAAAAAAAAAAAAAAAAAAAAAAGTGTTAGCGAATACAAAAATTCTTCAAAGGATTCTCCCGTGGTCGTCAAAGACTTTTCCGACGGCCTTCAAATACCTGCAAGGACAGTTTTTGAAGACAGGTATCTGTAATCCTCGAATACCTGTTGTGTCGTTTTCGAATAATGTTTTTGACGCATCTCGTGCGCCATGTTCCCGATTTAGTAATAGCAGATCCTAATGAGGTCTTCGTGGCGACCAGGGGTTGAGGCAACATACTTTGCGTTACGTGTGGACGACGGAAAAAGAGCGCGGATTGAACATTCTGTTCTCAAATGTAGGGCTTTATATTGTCGACCAAGATCGTGAATCATTTCGAATTCCACGCAAACAAAAATAAAGTTCGTCCAATAAACTAAACTAATGGAGTGAAAGGTGAACTTGAAAAGTCGGTTAAGAACGGGAAAGATGAACATCTTACGACACAAGGAGGCTGAATTACTTCTGACTACAATGGCTGAATGCGAATTGCCGACTAATATCCACTCGTGAATGAAAGATGAATAAAGTTGATTGAGTGAGACGATGTGAAAGAACGATCAATGACCTGTGTATTCGGCGGTTGTTTCTCGACCCTACATATCTGCTCAGATACTGACTTGTTTCAAACGCGGGCTTTGCCTCTTAGTACGAAGGACGGTGGTGTTACGGAGAGAGGGAAAGCGTGTGAATATAGTGACTGTGGCTTAAAGTGCAGCCAATCCTCAGGCCGGAGTCAACCGAGGCTAAGTTTTACTCACACCTTTTATGACTAGAGTGAAGTGCCGCCGAACGGAGGCCCACGCCTTGCTTGCGAATATCAAGCGAATATAGTCAAGTCATGTATTCAAGCACATAAGTTCATTTATTGTTGTAATTGGTGCGTGAACAGGAGCTAAGGTACGTTTCGTCAGAATAGCCGCTTCGCGGACGGCGAAGAGCTGTTGAGTGAAAGGCTGTCGTGGAGTGTGCGACATTGCAGGTCCGGCAGCCTTCGCGGCCGCGTGGGCGGCAATTCCCTCGCGGTGAGAAGACAGCGCTGGAGTTGCGCTATTATTACCATCCAGCGTTAATTTTGCTGGGGGATTGATTTTACTTGCTGGCCGGTTCATTGCGACCATTTTAGCTAAAATTGATAGGTATGAACATTAATAATATATAAGAGTAGCCTATCAAGGAGTGGAGGCTGGGGAAAATAGGCCGCGTCTCAGAAAGACAAGACCTATGTCCAACATATCTCGATAATCGTCGGCCCGCCGCTCGGTCGACTTTGGCCCGCGAGATCGAGTGGCTTCAAGCTAGCGGTAGGCTGCGTGTGGGCGGTGATGCATAGACGACGAGAGCGTCACAACATATCGCTGAAAGGACGTGTTAGCAATGATGAGGAATGCCGGCAAACAAGACATACCAGGAACGCGCTTCGCAGTGGAAGCGTAGCAGGCGGGGACAGTAGCGAGTGCAGGCAATACTCGGCGGGGTTCATTAGTGGGTGGAGGCGGACAGCAGGGACCCAGAGCGGCGTCCAGACTCCACGCGAATTCGCGATGCTGCTAGGCACCCGCTCAAGCATTGGCACATGCTGTGAAGCAGGTGTTGGCAAGCCGGGCTTGAATCCTGAATGGGTGGAGCAGCGAAGAGCAGCGATGGTGTTGGGTAACCGTACTGGAGGGGTTAAACAGCGCATAACATCAAAGCTCACGCCGGTGTGCTGGGTAGACGGCGAGCACGGAACGATACCCGAGAGCGACGAAGTTTGCGTAGGATCGGCCCGTGAGGTCATTGTGGTGTCCAGGAGAACACCATTGCGTTGCTGTTGGGCGGTGG
This sequence comes from Hypholoma sublateritium FD-334 SS-4, assembly GCA_000827495.1. Lineage (NCBI taxonomy): Eukaryota > Fungi > Basidiomycota > Agaricomycetes > Agaricales > Strophariaceae > Hypholoma > Hypholoma sublateritium. The sequence continues at coordinate 107,533 of KN817553.1, forward strand.
AGGAACAGGCGCCTGCGCCGCGCGCGGGTATTCGATGTTCAAGCAAGTGCCGTTGTGGTGGTGTCGGTGGGGCAGAGGGGGGACGCACAGCTCCCACACAGGCCGTACAATCCACTCAGGCTCCATGGCGTCGTGCAGACGCGGATAGCGCACCCGATCTCAATGATCAAGATGGTAACATGGCTCGCCGGCATGTTGAGCATACTGATGAGCGACATGCCAGGGCTCAATCAGTGCATCTTCGTGAATCGTGGCACTGACGAGATTGGCATGGCGATCATGATAGTTGGACATCGTGGCTTCGTTGGTGGGCGCAGGTGGTAACAGGGGAACAGAATGACGTGCCGCGCAAGTTCGCTGGCCGTGCTTTGTTGATGGGTGCTGGTGGCCAGGATAATGGTCAACGAGGTTCTCGTGAGTGGTGTGGAACTGTGCTTGGGTGCACAAGGTGGAGAAGTGGGGGTAGCAACCGCACCAAATGGTCATGAAAACACTTCAGATGAAGTACTAGATTATCAACGATAGATAAAGATTGTAAAGATTGTGAAGAAGATGCGATGTTAGGGTATTCAGATTTCATTCACGTGATATTGGAACCGCAATACCGGTGGGTGCGTAGGGGGCAGCGAGCGTGCCCGTGCGGTACCGGGAGCAGGCGGGGCGCTAGGTCGACGATCGTGTGCATCAGCAAATTCAGTTTCGTTCCCATACTATGTCATAGTGATGGCCTAAAAATAATAGCAGCTGATATTTCTATGCAGTTCTAAATTTATGTATCACAGCATCACATCGTGAAACGGAGACATTTTGAGCAGGCTATCTATTTTAGTGTGCGATAGAGAATGACAGGGTCACTATATAGCGTCTAATAGCATTGCGTAGTTGCTATTGAGTCTATATAGACTTGGGAGGTTGCTATTATACACTATATAGATGTAAGTGCCCACTCTATCCACTACAAATCCACTATTAGAAACTTTTTATTGGTTCATAGTATTATATCATGTGATGATTCCCAGTCAGCGCTATCAGAACTAAATATTTCCAGCTATTCTATAGGACATGCCTAGACTCTATTCTAAGGAGTGTGGTCTTGTGAAATCCGCGACCCGTCGCTCTCTCGTCTATCCGCGCTCCCCCACAAAGGCGCCGGTCCACCAGGCGCTGATGAGATCAGAGACACGGACGTCCCGTGCGCGCATGCCCCACGAGCATCGTGTCCAGTGCCCGCCAGCAGTCACTACTGCTCCTGCTCTCCGCCTCGCGCGACGCCGACACCGACGGCTCCGAGCGCGCAAGCACACTGGGCATCTGCATGTCCGCAAGCCGTTCGCCGCCCCATCCGTCCATCCATCTCCATCCCGCTGCTCGCCTCTTCTCCCTCTTCGTAGTCCACCACCCCACTCAGCGCGCCGGAATTGTGCTTGTACTCCACCTCCATCCCTTCCTCCCGTTGGGCCCATGCTGCTCGTGCTTGTCTCCGCCGCCACCGCCATGCACCAGTCCTCTGTCACCGCCGCCGCACGTCCCACCGCGAGTTCATGGACCGCGGCCGACTGTTTCGCCTCAATCGAAGCTGGCGGGCGCGGAGCCAGCGACGGCATGCTGAGGAAGTCATAGCGCAAGTCAACCTTCGCGGGCGTCTTGAATGCTCGAGCTGTTCAACGAAGCTGCGCCGTCCGATGCGCCGGATTCATACAGCTCGTTCAACGCGCCCGTCCAGTCGAACGACGCCTTCGCGCTGTCCTCGCCCTCCAGGTCCGAGTGCGTGAACCTGTCCGACTCCCGAGTGCCCGAGGCTCCCCGCGAGGGAGGCATAAATTGTCGGCAGCGGCGGAGGGCTCGGCGCCGCGTGCAGGTCGACGATCACGCGTGGCCTTCTTCGGAGTCTCCCATGTCGTCCTCGTAGAAACTTGCAGCTTCGCTGTACGACAAGCGCGTGTCCTGCGTGAGGATGTTCTGCAGGTCACCCGGCACATCCGAGTCCGGGTCCTCCGCATCAAGCACGCCAAGGTCACTCCCGCCCAGCGTGCTGCTGCGGCTGGGCGGCTCCCGCGCTCCTGTTCGTCCTCCAGGAGGCGCTTGAACACAGGCGTCAGCGCTCCCGATGCGCGGCTGAACGTCGACTGTCTCGGTGCGAGGTTGTTGAGGAGCATTTCGTCGTTACTCCGGTCCTCCTCCACAGGTGAGAGCACGGCGTCGGCGGCCGGCGGCTGCTCCATCATCGCACAGGGCAGAATGAGGCGCGAGCGCACGGGCCTAAGCGGCTGGAACACCGGGTCGGGGCGGGCTCACGCGCAGGCATCATCGTGCGCTTGTGGCCCGGACAGAAGGTCGCGGTGGAGCCGACGGACGACACCGACGCGGAGAGTGCTGACTTGGCGTTGAGCACGCGCACAGTCTCCATGACAGGCGACAGCCCTGGACGAGCGAGCGCGCCAGTGGGCGTGAAATCGGGCGGCGAAAGCGGTGCGCGGGGTGCGGTCGCCCGGTGTGCTCGGGGTCGCCTGCAGGTCGATGTTGTTGATGAGCAGCGCAAGGTCGTTTGTCGCCGCATCCAGGATCGACAGAAGGAGCGGCGGCGGCGTCGTTGGTCAGGATGATGCTGTGCGGCAGAGCCGCTGCGGAGTGTGCGGAATGGCGAATTTGAAGCCCGGCGTGCTGAGTGGAAGAGGATGCTGTATGGTAGGCATGGCGGCGGTGATCAATAGGGCGCAGTGAGAGCGATGAAGTTGAAGTTGTGCCAAGTTGACACAGAATTCACACGGTCCAAGGGAAGCGCGAGCGGATTGGTTGAGTGTTTTTTACCAGCCCTAAATATGTTCATGTTTCGAATTGGTAATTTCAACATCCCTATCCGCTGTTGAACCATGCACACCCTCCACCAACCCTCCACACGAGAAGGAGGTGATCAGGTATCATGAAAGGTGCGTATATCTACGATTGCGCCATCACCGTACGCTCACAGCTGTTTTTGGTGCATTCCCCGGGGCCACCGCAACAACATGTATTGCTGCCGGCGGGACAACACAATGGGCATTTGAACTTTGACCCACACGTTCTCGGAGACCACTGACGCTGCCATCCATGCCTGCTCCAGCCGTCATTCCCCTCTCGAAGGTCCTGCTGCCCCCTCCTTGACATGCAAACAGCGTCACCAATGAAGGCGACACCCGCACCGGCTCACCGGTCCCTGCCCAGGTGCCGCACGCCCATGGTGCGCCACATGCTACTCTCCCCACCCACGCTGCTACTAACAAGCGCCACTGGCGCTCAGCCTATCCCTATCTCGCAGCACCTGAGCCTGCTGCTCAACGACGACATGGCGCGCTAAGACCACAGCCCCCCCAAGCATTCAAAGCAATGCCATATGAATGTTGTGAGCACTGCGGCACACCGCCGCCGTTCACGCCAGCTCTGTGCCTCGCGCCTCCTCGACGTACCGCCTACCCCCACCCATCAGGGTTTTTTGATGCGCCAGACGGCACCACCCATGATTTCGGCGCCCGCACTGACCCAATAGGCCATTTCGAAGGACAGACAGGCCCCGCAAACTCTATCCGCCTCTTTTCGAAGTAGCGGACACCACTCGCAGCTCCTCCCAACTTACGTACATTGCAGATGCTGCATCGCCGGCGGCGCTGCCCCCAAGCTCTCGTGCCTTCGTGGGGCCCCCACCCGCAGGGCCTCTATCAACGTGCGAAACAGCGGCACCAGTGACATCGGCGTCCGCCTGCCGTGTCTCTTGATCTATGAATGTTACGGACGCTCCAACCACCGCCCTCTACGTACGTGTGGCGTGACTCCAAAAATGCGGCACGAGCCCGCTCCCATCCTCCGCCTTTTTCTTCCGCCCAAACGACATCCCCCAGCTGCTCGTGAGCCCCGAGAGAGCGACCGTCGTCGCCAATGACCGCCGCCCTACCGCCGCCGCCGACCCACCGGCTAGCGGGCTCGTGCTCGGTGCCTTCTCGGAGCACCCGGATCACTGCTGGTGGCCCCATCCACCCCTTCCGACACGGATGGCAGGTCAATGATACAGGTGGCCAATTAGCTACATTATTACAAGCTTTCATGTATCTATAGCACTCAAAAAATATAATATTTATCAACTACTTTTAATCGTGCGCATTCTAATGCATTGATGGAATATCCAGCAATACATAGAAATTTATAATGTTATGTAGTTGTGCATGGGAAGTTACAAGCACAATGTAGTATGCCTCGGGACCTCTATAGCACTATAGAGGACTATCAGGGTCTCTATAGCGCTATGTAGCACTATGTCGTTACCTGAAGATGCTATATATATATGTGGGAACGCTATTTCGAACTACAAATCGAAGAACCTTTACTATTGTACTATTTTCCTATTTTGTACTATATAAAACTATATAGCCAACCCATGATTTACTGATGACTGGGTGTTGCACCGGTGAAAGAGTGGGCAGCGTACAAAAATGAGGGAACATGCGAATTCGAGCGCCCTCTAGATCTGGGCGTGGATTCTCTGCGCGTACATCAGCTGTAATATCTAAGGGGAAATGTATCTTTACTCCTTTTTGTAATCAACCGGGCGTTAAAATATGACTCAAGGATGTAGGCGCCCGATATCTTCCCAAGGGCCTCTGAGTGGCAGACCATTAACTCATTAATTATTCCTGACTTGTGAACGCGCAAGTAATCAACAGAATTCTCTTCCCGCCTCACAGATGAGGAGCTAGCAAATCCATAGAGTCATCCACATACACACATCTGCGCGAGGCACGCCTCCGACCGTTTGTTGCTCCCAAATTACTTGCGTGTCTCTCCCCGAAGCTTCCGGGCAAGAATCATGTCGCGCGGCATGACCGTCACCCGCTTAGCATGGATTGCCGCGAGGTTCGTGTCTTCAAATAAGCCAACGAGGTACGCCTCAGCCGCCTCTTGGAGCGCCATCACCGCGGACGACTGGAAGCGCAGATCCGTCTGTAAATTCAAGGCAGTATCAAAATAGATTACTTTTACTTGACAAGAGGATAATATACATACTTTGTACTCCTGTGCGATCTCGCGGACAAGACGTTGGAAGGGGAGTTTTCGGATAAGCAGTTCGGTAGTCTTTTGGTAGCGCCGGATCTCACGGAGTGCGACTGTACCCGGGCGGTAGCGATGTGGCTTCTTTACGCCTCCGAGCGCGGGACGCTTTCCCTGCAGAGTATCAAAAGAGGGTTCGGGGAGACAGGTCAGTACGCAGGTGCGGGGTTCCGGCGCGTCGGTCAACAGACTTGCCTGGGCAGGTTTAGATGCTGTCTTGCATCCCGTTTGGGTGAAAACGCTGTCCTTGGTGGCGAATTTGGCGCTGAGTATTTGGTTGCGAGGATGCTTGCCTCCTGTGGACTTGCGCGCGGTCTGCTTCGTGCGCGCCATGTGTTTGAACGTTGTTGATTTTGCCTTGATCACGAAAATCTCGAGTGGGGAGCGATAGCCGTTGTGATATTTCAAGTGATTGGCATGTTTGTCTTATATGTCGCTCCTGAGACGCTAGCTTCTTTCTTAGCAATGAATACACGGGGCAGGTTTGTATTCAATATCTTAAGTTAATCAGAAGCGAAGACGACGGGATGTCCTATTTGGTAAGACGAACTCCCTTTATGCTGGCTCCAAGCTGGCTCATAATCATTTGTCTTAGCCCGGTAAACTCCGGATTGACTACTGTCTGCATATAGTCAGGCCTTGGCCAAAATTCACACGCCCTCCCTCTCTCGCCAACACACCACCCGCTCTGATGGAGCACGCTCTGAGACGCTTAAGAGCGACGGACTCCAGTATCGAAACCGCTAAGCCACCATAGACGTTAGGATTGGCCATTTAGACTTGCGGGCATTTGGACTCGCATTGTCCTGATCCGGGTACGCGCACAAATTCAGTGCTGTTGTGCTTATGGACTAGGTAAGCACATTGACTTATAATTAATCATAGATACTAATATAGCTGTATACCAGGGATCAGGGGCGTTACATTTTGCATCTGCAACGCGACGCAGGAGGAAGTGTACCATATTTATAGGCTTAAGGAGTTGCTTGGTCGTATGGATATCTTTCTCTCCAATCGCTGTGCCCCTGTATATCTGCTTTTTCTTTCGGTCAGTTTCTTCCAGCATGCTCCCGCTACTCGACTCACATCCATCAAAGCCGAGTTGCCTTTTGATGGTATTGTTTGCGACCATTGAAGGCGATCCGATGCATCTCGTGGACGAGGGACATGCTCTTATTTCTCGGTTTGGGGGCGATGTATGAGGTTGGGGTGTATTGATGATACCTAGGAGGAAGGCGGGATTTGAGGCGGGTGGATATTCACCCATACCGGCAGGAACGTCATGCCTTAGAGTCAGAACTCGAAAACGCCGCCGTTATGATCGATTCAGTGAGTCCAGCCATTGCTCCTGTTGATGACAATCTGATCATAGCGTAAAGTTAAGGACGGGAAACGACTAATTGGCAAGAGCCACAAGTTGATGGAGCAGATTACAACAGATACAGAGGATGTCACTGAAGAGGTACGTCAGGTCTCATTCAACTTCGTCGTGGCATTACTGAACATACGTAGGTGGCTTTAGAGATGTACCTGGCGCAGGAACGTTTGACTGAACTCACCAATGAGAACGCTGGCTGAGCGCAACTGATTGTGGAGAAGGATAATGCGTTAATGCGTTTTCAATCAGAAATCGATCGTCTTGGAGAACAGCGCCGGATGAGCGATGCTGATTCTGATGTACGCTACGATTTTCAAAAAATTTACAGTGCTGCCGATTTTATCCCGCTAAATTCCGCACAGGTCCAAACCCTTTAAAGCCGACGAGCTAATGGTCGAAAGAGACAACGTGTCACGGGCGCTTTCGGTTGATATGGCGGAAAGAGAACGCCTTGAAAACCTCCTCGCAACGGAGCTCGAAGCACAACAGGCAGCGTTACGACTGATAATCGAGAAAGATGAGCACAAACAGGCAAACGCCTTCGAAACAAACTGCGGGAGGAATCGGCATCTTCGAAGGTAGGTCGTGTTATATACATACTCTAATCTCATCCCTCTGATTCCTTCGACAGGAAGAGCTACTTACAGAGAGGACAACGACATCCAACGAGATCAAACAATTCATAATAGAGAGAGAGAATACACTAGAGCGACTTGAGTGCGAAGAGACGGAGAAAGAGCGCCTCCTGGTGCAGATATCAAATCTCAAGGTGAGTGATGATAGGTTTTCCATACGCGCTTCTATTAATGCCTTGATATTCGTAGATTAATTTTGCCAAAGAGACACAAGCGCGAAGCATGAATGTGGAGTTGAAGAACGAGGTTGAACGATTGCTAAAGGAATCTGAAGAGGCATTGGCATCTTTAAAAGTAAATAATGCTGGATACGTCTACTAAACTCATCCCTCTGATTCCTTCAACAGGACGAGTTAAATACAGGGAAGACGGCGACATCCAACGAGATTAGACAATTGATGATAGAGAGAGACAATGCGCTAGAGCGACTTGAGTGCGGAGAGACGGAGAAAGAGCGCCTCCTGGTGCAGATATCAAATCTCGAGGTGAGTGGTGATATGTTTTCTATACGCTCGTCTATTGATGTCTTTGGCTATCTGCAGACCAATTTAGTTCACAAATCCTCATCTTTTCGTGAATGGCAAGAGCGGAAGCCACAAGGTCGTCTAGAAACAATGATAAGGTCAATGTAGCCTCAGTGATTGTCATGCTCCGGCCTTCCGAGTCTCATATCTAATCAGGCGGCGCGGTAAAGTCCTGCCTGAGGCCTTGAGGACTGGCGGCATACAGTGGCCTTGACTGATATTCACACGATTTTCCTCTCTCGCCAGTAAGTACTACCATCCGCGCGGGTGGCGCCGTACGCTTATAGACGCCCGAGAACGACAAGTTCACGCATCCGCCTAGCCACCATGAACGCCGAGAGGCGGCGAACTTATAGACAAGGCGAGTACCATGCGAGTACTTACATTTACTAATCATTATCATTGTCACTAACATACTGTATATCAGGGATCAACCAAAGTCGAAATCGCTGAAGACATCTGATGGGACTACTTGTATCTGTCACGGTCATTTTTCCTTCAACGCCAAGATTATTCTCGTCGGCTTTATCACTGTAGCTAGATCAACCACTACATCGACTGGTACTCCTCTAATTGCTACTAGTACTACGACCAAGTATGTCCATCTATCCGTTATACTTACTCCTTTCTGATCGCACTTTTTATTATTATTAAGAAACCCTCATTCAAGAAAAGGACGAACGACCGTCGTCGACTCCTGAGCAGCCTCCTTCCAAACTGTGCACTGAATACTAACAAGGCAACAACGCGCTACATTTCCCCAAGCAATGGAGATCATGCTCAGCAGTCGATAGTCCAGGAGGCTCAAAGAATTGCCAGCCACAATGAAGAAGATAGGGCTGCCTGACTAATTTTTCCGGCCCTATCACCAAGAAAGATGCACGCGGGGGTGCCGCACGCTGAACTATTCATCGTTTACCTCACAACACCATTGTACGATTCTCCGATACGGTTACACGTCTTTCGAAAATCAAGGCAGGAACTATCGCACCTTGGACCAACCTTGCGTACTCTCGAGCTTTAGAGATCGCCAACATGGTGTTTGGTCAAGGGACTCATGTTGTTGAGGCCAGGAATGTGTGGTGTGTGGTCTGGTATGTCTAACCATAATGCTCGAGTGCTATCTCATAGGCCATCTAGATTGCAGCCCGGATCAGTAACTGGCGAAAAATCTTGGTCACTGCTGATACACAAGCCCTCGATTGCTAGATTGATACGATTCGGAGACGAGACGAAGAAGATCGTCGCGGGGTAGCGCGCGACGGCCTTCATGTACACGAGGCCGTACAGTGTCGGTCCGAAGATCTGCGAGCTGCACAGCTGCACATACACAACATCAATTATCAGTCAAATGTCATTTATCGTCGACATGAGCGGGGAGTGGACCCACCACAGCGCCTGCAGCACGCTTAGCGCGCCCAACAGCCGCCAGATCTCCGTCCCGCCGCGCCGCGAGTACAGGGCGAGCACAGCGGGTGTGAAGCGCCAAACAACGTGAAGAGCCCCGAGCGCGTCACGAGTCCCATGACAAGTAACGAGAGCAGGTAGAAGAAGAGCGATACGCGCGCGAGGTTGAGGTCGAACGTCGGCCAGTGCACTTCCTTCTTCGTTATCATAGGTGCGGCGGTCGACCGCGATGCGTTCTCTGCCGAACGTCACGGCCCGAGCGCCATGCCCGCGAACATGAGCTCGAGGTGCACCAATCATATGATAGCCCTTTCAGCACATTGTACATAGCTCTTAGGTTAGTCTATCACGGTCAGTCGTCGGATCTACGTCTCCAACGGCCTCCACCTGAAAAGGATGACTCGGCGTTAATACTACGGCTGCTAACAAATGTCAAAGAAAACATGGCATGGCTCCTGAAAATCTAATCTGAAAGACACGATGAATGATCAAAGACGCAAACGACTCAAAAGTTGAATCACAATACATCGCCCAATTGTCTTTCATCCCAAACTTTTTGATTAAAAATCTGGTATTTAATGTACCCGCGCTATTCTCATTTGGAGCCGCGCTTCCAGCAAAGCTTCTACGCCCTTCAATGTCAGAGATCGAAGTTGACGTTCAGGTAGATGCGGAAATTCGTCCTGTTATTATTGGGACACTAACATTGGACCAGCTTGTAGGAGTGAATGGCACTGACCATGTCCAAGTTGATCCACCTGCACTGGCGGTCAATTTACAGCCTATGTGGGACGATAGCGGGGAGAATAGTCTCAAAGCGATTCTACATCGTTCTCTTGTGGTACGTACCCTGAATGGTAAGCCCAAGTGTAGACTAACACTGTCCTAGCATTTGTTTGGATTGTACAATGAACTCCAAGAATTTGAGCGCCATGTTACCGCCACCCTAGTGGAAGTGGAAGTGGTATGCACATTTCCTGTCACACCGCCGCTCGTCCTGATGTACCGCCTGACTCAGCTCCGCGAAGACATGCGCAAGAGTAAAGAGGAAATGCAACAGATATTGGAGAATAGGTCCAAACTTCTGAATGCGATGAATGACGATCTTACCCTCGAGCTGCATATCGTCATGATTCTGGTGATCAGCATGACATTTTATATGTGCAACATGTAAACAGGACTGGGAAATCTTTTGGAATTTTAATGTTGATTCAATTGTCACCGATATAAGACACAAGAAATTTCGAAGCGCCGTGCGTCATCTGTGAGGCTGGATTAATAGAACATAGTTGTAAATAGGGGGATTACGCCGACTGGAATGGAGTTGTGTGGGTGCCTCACGAGCTATATGTGCATTAGTGAACAAACTGATCATATTTCAAACTCACTTGTTACGAAAGGATAGAAAGGAATAGCGCCGAGGATGAGTGACAATTCCACACTCTGGCAGTGTTCGACTGGTGAATTGCAAGCAAATCAGAAGTTCATGCTGAATTCATATAGGACCATCTTTCTTGCTCGCTGTGTTACGAGCCAAGGGTGGTGGTGTCGGTGAAAGAAAGAAAGTGTGCGAATATCGCCAAGGTCTGGTATTATGCCGCCAGTTCTCGAACCGGAGTCTACCGGGCCTGTTATATCTCTATCTTTTATCTAATCAAGAGGCCCGGTAGACTCCGGCCTGAGAACTAGCGGCATATAGTCAGGGTCTGACTGATATTCGCACGCCTTCCCTCTCTCGCCAACACCACCACCCGGCCGCGCTGATGGAGCGCGCTTACAGATACTCAAGAACGGCGGGCTCGAACTTCAGCAGGAGGCATTCGCACTCACATCGACCTGGTGCGGGCATGCGCTAGTCTCGGCACCAGTCCACATTGTACGTTGAACTACAAAGGAGACTAGCCACGAGTCTGTGTCGGCACTGATATATCGTATATAAGGGATCAACACCGCACCGCTGAATACATCTGCTGCGACTAAATCTTTCGTTCCTCCCCCAAGGCCAAGCATGTCGTCGTCACTTTATCTGATCAAGAGGCCTGGTAGACTCCGGCCTAAGAAGTGGGGCTCGACCTATATTCGCAGTGTCGCACGCCTTCCCACATTCGCATGAACATCGAGATTTGTTACCTGCACTTGAACGTCGGCAGGGATGTGTTGGAATCATGTCGAGCTGGTTTGGGTATGCGCTGAAACAGCGTCAATGCGGGGCTCTACTTCTGGAAAAGGCTAGTACATTAACTTATCATGATAGTTGTCACTAGCTTACTGTATGCAAGGGATCGATCGAAGCCGCGATTGCTGAAGACGTCTGATAGGACTATATCTTTGGTTCTTTCTTCAAGGCCAAGCATATTCTCGTGGGTTTCTCCCAAATGCCAATGGGGAATACCACATAGGGGGAAATGTACTATGCGAAAGTATGCCAGTCTTTGTTTGTGGGCGTTGAATTGGCATTGAAGTCAATCCTAAGTCTTTCATTACGTGCCGTGTTACCAAACTATGCGGGGTTTGCTCTAGTCTTGTTATGTCTGACGAGCGCTCAGTCATTCACGCAGTCCACGTACGACTGCAATATTTCATGCAACGACTTCGCACGCCAACTACGCACCGAAAAGTGCAATTGAAAGGCGACAGCCTGAATTACTAGCGTCGAAGCCATGAAAGGTTTATCTGACGAGACAATTGCCTACTGTAGTCGCGTGAATCATAAAGGATTCTATTTTTTGTTTCTCGGTATCACTGATGAAGAGTTGACTCGATAGTATTTGTGTCTGCTACGATTGGAATAATACCAAACATCTTCTATCCAAGCTGTATTCTTTGATTGATTTACGAGAAGTAGATCCCTTGACATCCCATCTTCTTTACAATCTTCACGATCTAATCGTTCTTCGCCGGACGGTTACATCCAAGTCACATCCACTTTACAATCGAACGGTCTCCCGGGGCCAATATGCTACAAGCAACGCCGTGTTCTTTGACTTGTACACTACTCAAGGGAATATGACCGAGTGCTATGACCTCGCTATAACTTAACCCTGTTCAAGTTTGGCATCAACAGGCGACCGACAGGGCACGCGGATCTGGGTACGTGTTCCACCCTGGAATAATGTCAGTCGGCGCTAACTATCTGCTTGTCGGCCTTGTTCAGTTTTGTTGCGATCATCTTGAGGTACCCGGGCTGTTTCTCAGGCTGGTAGAAGAACTTGACCTGTACGCGCGGTCAGTAAAAGCGAGACGCACTCGGACGTCACTTACTCCTTCTCCGCCTCCTCCCCCCCACTTTTTTTTCAACCAGCATCACTAAAGAGGAAAGTGGCGCTGCGTTTTCACCAGTTTAGAGCCATAATACGCAGCCCAATGCCATTCTACGCGTTATCCTAAGAGCATACCACACTGCAAACTGGCTCATGTGCCGAGCCTAATTCCGTGGGTGATGGCCACAGTTGCATTCACGACGGAGTCTGTAATCCAATACTTTGCGACTGCCGAGGGTATGACTTTCCTTTCTGAAGTATACAACCACGCCAATAGCACGTACACGTACCAATAAAATGAATTGCAGAATGAGGTTTATTGTTGGTTTATTGACAGGATTTTTCCCGCGACCGCCGACTCGGAGTGTCAACCTTCAGTAGTAGTATGCAAATGGCTGTAACATCCTCCAACCTCTGAAAAGACTCGAATAAGCTGCAAAGTAAGTATTAACAGGTTGAACGACGCACGCTCTACCAAAACTTCAATCGTATCTGAGTGTCTGTGAGTTCAGAAGCGCCACAGCAAACAAAGAGGAACGCAAACCGTAGTCCTCCATATTGAGAGATGATGGGGTATCATCGTGTTGTATCCGGGCGCCATCATATAAAAACCTACACAGTTAAAAATCAGCTCTTTCTGGGTGGTCTTGGATGTTCAACGTTCAATAATCGCTCGCAGCTCTGCACTCGCTTATCTGGCGCTAATAAGGCCGGCCCAACAATGCTCACCGAATTCTGCTTATATCTTTTCCGACCTCTCTAGAATAGTGCGCTCCTAGGAAGTTACTTAGCCCGGTGCTCCTCTCGACTTTGAAGAAGTCCTGATCGCCCGTCGAGCTTAAAATCTAGCGCCAAAGCACGGTCAGATACAAGAAATCTAAACATTTTATTCAATATTTTATTCTTTACCTTGATTGTGATCTTTGCATTGGCATTCTCGACCTTGAGCTCTGGATCTTTCGACAGCGTGAGTTGTTGTTCTTCGCCAGACATAATTTACTGCAGGTTGTGAGATGTGACTCGGAGAATTGTCTGTGCTTTTTGATATCAATGTAAAATATTATGTTTGTACATGCCAAAAAGCCACCTTAATTAGCGAGTCCTTGAGAGCGGTATCTCCACGGTTCACTTGTCACTTTTCACTCTATTGGTTCGTCTTAACATATTCCCACAGTCGTTTTGCCGAAACAAATGATCGCCGAGACACACAGAAGTTTGCCCGTCGTGGTGAGAACTGAGACTTTATTTATGTGATTAAGGGGCGACCTGCGGTCACCTCAGCACCTTGCTGAAATGAAGATACGAACCACAGTGAGTCAAATTGCACTGTAATCAACTTATTGACACTATATTACCGCACTACATGAGATACAATGTAGGATAGAATCCTCGATAGGCACAATAAATTCTGATATTTCTCTCTTCTTTATTATATTTTAATCGCTCTCTCCTTTCCGATACCCAGCAAAATGGTACAAAAGCCAGATTTGGGTCAACCACCTGCATATATGCGTCGAACCCCCGAAGAAGACACTCGAATGGCTTCTGTAGGAGCTCGTCGTGCAACCGATTGAAGCGTCGCTGCAAGCGAATGTCTCCTGACTGACTTCCTGCCAGTGATACGCGAGTACGAGCACCCCAATTCGGAATCTTACTACGTCCTGTTTCGCAGTATCCTTGACCACCCGCTCCACCCTAGAGCTCCTCCATGTCGCCTCTAGCTTCCAGAAGCTGGGAAGGCAGAGATGGTAGGAGAGATGCTGGTGCTCGGTGAGAGAAGGAAGGCGTGTGAGGAAATGTCCTTAGAAGAACGCCATGCAGGGTTCGTTGCTTGAGTCGGTCTCTTGGAACATGTCTCTGATCTTGCCTAGGAGGGCCGCCAACAAAGTACGCGCATTTGCAATGTTCACCAGAAAATCTTTAGGTTTTCGGAGGAAGACAGCATCAATGTCCGACACGACGAGCACGGACGATTCTGTCGACTAGGGCTATGGGAAAAGGGGGTGCACCGATAATACATGAAAAAATTACAGTCATAGAGAAGAAATAAAGCAACACACCACAGCAGATAATAGCGATCTTCGTGTGGTTGTCTTTGTCGGGGATGCGGTCAGGATCATTGAGGATCGTCCTGGTGGCAGTATCGACCGTTCCTAACATAGAATTAATATTTGACGTGCAAAGTTATGTCGCGAAAGACATACCGGCCTTCAAGAACACGTAGACCGCTGGTTGCGAAGGGTGAACCAGGGCGAACCATGTACTCAGTAGGGGCCACGAACTCAATAACAGAGTTGTTGAGTTTGGCGCGAGCCCATCGGTCGCCGGGTTGGTTACTACGGGCTTGATCTCAGTTGAAACGTTGGGGGACTTCGTTGGTGACGCTGCACATACAACATCTCCAACTAAAGTCGCGTCAGAATCGTGCTAATCTGCGATAGTGGTAGAGACCTACCGATTTGATAAATTGAACCGACCTATACGAGGTGAGAATACGGGCATAAGAAAGTTTCGATTTTGTTAACGGGGATGGGGTCGTGGGGATGGAATTTAATCGTGGATTTGCAGTAGCTGTAATCGGCGTTGGCAGCTGGCGAGGGCGATATACATGGTCTACTTATGATCAACATGGCGAGTAGAAAGGAAAGGACAGGGTGGCCTACTAAGAACGAGCGACGTGAGCGCGGAGATGTGCTTGGAGGAGCGATGAGCGCGTCGGCGTAGCAATGTTTTCAACGGCGCTGACCCGAAATGGAGTTGTGCGAGTGGAAATCATCGCGACCATCGTCGTTGCTCGTTGTACTATGACGAATGGAAACCAGTGATGGTGGTGTTGGTGAAAGAAGGAAGGCACGAAAATAAATGTCGCCGAGGCGGTATTATGCCGCAAGTTCTCAGGACGGAGTCTACCGGGCCTGTTATCTCTATCTTTTATCTAATCAAGAGGCCCGGTAGACTCCGGCCTGAGAACTAGCGGCATATAGTCAGACTTGACTGATATTCGCACGCCTTCCCTCTGTCGCCAACACCACCATCCGCGCTGATGGCACGGACGCTCAAGAGCGACGGGCTCGAGCATGGAAACCGCTGAGCCACCATCGACATTGAGATTGGCTACTTAGACGACACACATCGACCTGGTCCGGGCACGCGCTGAAATTCAGCGTCACGGCGGCGCTGTACTTGTAGTGTACATTAACTTGTCATCCCACATCGTACTAATATACTGTATATAAAGGATCAGCACCGTACCAATCAAAGTCGACATCGCTGAATATATCGGCGGCGACTAAATCTTTCGTTACTCCTCCAAGGCCAGGCATATCGTCGTCAGTTTCTCCCAAATGCCAGTCGGGAACCGACCAGTTGTCGCTTCCGAAATGCAACGCGGGAGGTAATGTGCCATCGGTGAGTGCAGCTGCTCCGGCCTTGAGTAATGTTGAATTATTTGGCTGATTCAACGCGCTGCCAGGTTCCCGAAGGTGATTGAGCGTGTCGTTGTACTTGTAGGAATACGAGGGGTACTTGGTCGTGTGGATCCCTCTCTCTCTGTTCGCCATGTCCTTGTATATTTGCTTCTTGCTTTCGGGCAGTTTCCTCCAGCATGCCCCCGCCAATCGGCTAACGTCTTATTGAGCCAGGCCGCATTTCTGGTTCTGTTTGCGAGCGTTGAAGTCAAGGCGAAACAGCATGAATGCGTTTCGTGGACGTGGAATTCTCCCAAAAAACCCATCACTAGTCAAACTGTTCCAATGAAAAGATGGGTTATGGAGGAGAATGCGATGGAATTACACAGTATAGTATGTTCTGTCGGGAAAGCGGTTGACAACGAATCCGGGGAGAGCGGGGAAGGGGCACAGGTACGTAGGGTGAGTGCATCCTGTACAGTAATCGCAAAAGGTGTGTTCTACCGGCATGAGCTCGTCGTCTTCAATTGCAATGTACTGAGTCTGGCCCCAAAAAATGTCGATCCATTCTTGGTAGTTCCGCAAATCTCTGCTGGGCGGACAAATGAAGATATTGAAACGACCCTCGCGAACCTGTACACCATTGCAATTGTTCTCTACGACATCGTCTTTATCGTTTCTGTGACGATCCTACAGCCATCTGATGTGGTTGGGACCCCGGTCTTTCCTAGCGTCAAGACGAATGGCGAGATAATAGGCGTACATGGACGCGTGACGATGGTTCCCAGCTGGCAGGAATGGAGCGGAGCTTCGGGGATGACAATCCGAGTGAACTGTTCTTCAGACAGGCCCGTTACAACATACGGTACAATCTCGATGGCGGAGAATGGGGTCCTGTCGTCAGGAACTGGATGATATACGGCCAAGGCCACGTTTTCGCCCAGTATAAACTGGACAATCTCCTTGATTTTCTGATCCGCGAAAGTGTGATCGGCAGAAAAGCGGTCTCCTGGAAGATACACATAGAACTTGGGATGGGCGACCTGGTCCCATAACGATCGAGACATGCGCCCCGCCGCACGCAGGACGTCAGCATGGCCTTCAATCTGAAAGAAGTTGCTTTGAAGTGAACCGTGGAACTCTTTGCCAGGCTATGGAAATACTCAATATACTATGAATGGAAAAGCCTGTGAGGTCTGACCTGATGACTGCCAACGTCTCCCTGCGGGGTGACAATGGTTGCATTTATACTATACTGTGTAATTCCATCGCATTCTCATCCATAACCCATATTTTGACCCCAAGCGCGTGGAAATACCTTACTACCCTTTTCATTGGAACTGTTTGACTGGTGATGCATTTATATAATTTACGTGGCTGACTTTTCATCCGTTTTTTTTTTGCAAATCCTATTTTTCAGGACGGACGATGGTCCTATACATCCTTTAAATCGCGAATTGCCGCGACAACTGACGCACATTGCGGTCAGCAAGCCAACTAACGTTATGGTACCATCGTACAGATCCACACATTATGATTACCTCGGCCGGCCTCGGGAAGTTTGTCGTATTAAGTAGAGCCAGTCCTATCTGAGGACCTGATCGTCTGAAGAAATATCCGGAATATAATTCTCGTATCGTTTTGGGTCTTCTGTACTAACCCATCAATTATGCAACCTAACCTATATCTTCTGTACTAGCTGCAATTTGCTCCATCAACTTGGGATTTTCCTTATTCAGTTCGTCGTTGGCCTGCCTGAACGGAAGCTTCAATGAAACTCTCTACCTGCGTAAATCACTTCACCCGTGATTCACAGTCGAATAGCTTTAAATGGGGGTATTTCGGGAAGTATTCGCGCACATACATTTTGTTTCACTCACTTGGGGGAGATTGCGAGGTTGAACGTCCACCGAGCGCTGTTGCATTTTAAACGAGACTACTTATCGATCCTCGACCGGCATTTGGGGACAAACCGACGACGATATGCTTGGCCATGGAGGAGGAACGAAGATATATTCAGCGATTTCGATATTGACAGGTGCGGTGCTGTTCCCTTATATACAGTATATTAGTGCCGATGTATGATGACAAGTTGTACTCGCCTTAACAGCGCCGCCTTCACGCTGAACTTCATTCAGCGCGTGCCCGGACCAGGTCGATGTGAGTCCAATTCCCTTCTTGCTGAAGTTCAAGTCCAGGTAGCCAATTTCAATGTTGACGGTGGCTCAGCGGTTTCGACGCTCGACCCCGTCGCTAATGAGCGTCTGCAAGCGTGCGCCATCAGCGCGGATGGTGGTGTTGGCGAGAGAGGGGGTGGCGTGCGAATATCGGTCAAGGTCTGACTATATGCCGCCAGTTCTCAGGCCGGAGTCTTCCGGGCGGCCGGTAAGTAGAGTCCGGCCAAAGTCCGACTCGAGAACCGGCGGCGCAATAATAGTGAGTTATGACTCAATTTCCCTTGAATTTCCCTCTCTTATTCGCGATTGCGGATGCTTTGTAAGTACATAAAGAATTGAGGAGTTATGCACTGGTTAGCACTGGTTTTTGACGGTGGGAAAGGAGCCGGGTATCGGCCGTTGGGATTGGGATACGCTCTGATATGCTCTGATACGCTGCTACGTTTGAATGAGAGATATCTGATTAAAGGAGAAGTCACAGTGGCCTGAGGCCGTCGGACCAAGTGGCCAACTTTGCTTCTGGCAGTTCATACAATACTCAAGCTAGTTATATTGGCATGACTACATATGGGGTGCCAAGTGGTTGGGGTATCAAGTAATTTATATACATTCCGTTCTTGCTCAGTTTCCTCGAGGTAAGTACAGACATTACGTTACAGGCGATGAGGAAATACCAAGAAAAACATTGTATCATATAAACAGATAAAAAAAAGAAAATGAAGATATGTAACAAAAAGAAATTGCGTGGTAGTGCCACAAAATACCTCTCTATCATATTAGTTCATTCAGTGGGCCTGGAAAATGAACCGCCATTCGAAGAGCTTGGGCCTTTTTTGGACAGCTGACCAAGGCCCAGATTTAGCACTTGTTCCGTTCTACGATTTCAACATCATCTTGGTTGTGCTGGACAGGTTGATTCGATGCGATAGATAGTTTTCTCTTCCAAGATCTCGAGCGAGGGCGAGCGTCGTGGGACGGTGGGTATTTCCACAGCGGAGGTTCCAGTTAATATCTCACTAGAGGAATTCCGATGGTTGATTTGATTTTTCCTTCGGCGAGATTTATTGGTAGGTCGTGGTTCGCCCACAATTCCGACGCCATTTTGATTAAAATAGACAGATTGAGTAACGGTTCTGTCCTCCAGGATCTCAAGCGAGGGCGAGCGCGTCGGAGGAGCACGCGCAACGGCAGGTATTTCTGAAAAGGATACTTCAATCGAAGGTAATGGCATAAGAATACAGACAATCTGAATGGTGTCTCAACTCACCGATGTTGGCAGCTTCTTCATCAGGAATACGCAAGATAGAACGTGCTGGTGAACCGACTGAAGGACTGGTAGATGCGTTTGTAGATAATGTAATTGCCCGTGGTCGAGGTGGACGCGTACTGAGGGGGCAGGAGGGTCTCATCACACCCATACGAGGTCGGACTTGCGGAGTTTCTGTACGACCTCCAGCACGCCTTTTTGCTTGTTTTCCGCGACCACGAGAAGTTGTCCTCGGGATTTGGGCAGTAAAAACAGCTGAATGTGGAGTCGAAATCAAATTTGTGTTCCTAGCAGCCCGTACGCTTGTGCTAGTTGCTACGCTTTGGGATGTTTGACCCATCTCCGCTTCGTGGTCTTCCACCTTCGATGGCGTGTTACATCGTTCTGGGGTCATTGTTACCTCACAGCTAGTCCTCAGGCCTGATTATGGAGTCTACTTCAAAAGCGTAGGAGGTGGAGAAGCTATTGGCAAAACACTAGGCCATTTTTGAAAAATTGCCGGAACAAATAAAGCCTTTTTTGGTAAGATGAATTATTATGGTTGAGTATAAAATAAAGTTGTGACGCTATTTATAACTTCAAGCAGAAGTTAGGGCAGCTTTTCGGCGTGTCCATTTCCCCTCACCCATACTTACCATACCGTAGAACAACCGCTTTCCCCGATGCTACAGGTCCTACTACATCACTCAAGTAAAATCAAAATAACCTTAGGACCGCTTACGAGGCAATGCCCGCTACCTCTTATCCCAAAATGTGTCAAAGCGCTCAAATTTGAGTATGTACAATGAGGCCCAATAATTAAGTTCTCAAGTTAAGGGGAATTAATTGAGATGGGAATGAGAAGGAAATCGGCGGTGAGTAATTGGACACACTGCAGAGTAGAATCTTTACTGACGAGCGCAGTGGCAGGCATACAGATACTCTATGTTAGTGATGTGCAAGCACCTGCGCCGCGGGTACAGTAGCGCGACCGTCCGCGACGTGCTCGAGGCCGCCGGTGTCTCGCAGTGCGCTGACGTTCGTGGTGAAGGGAGGGGCGCGGAGGTGAGCATCAGAAGGTTGTAGTCGCATGCTGTTTTCGGGAGCGTTTTATTACTTTGCACACCCCACAATCCCCATTTAAAAGTGACTAGAGTCCTTAAATGTACATCTGATAAGTGTATACCGCCTTCCAGGAAGTGCGCCTTGACCTATACACCTGCTACTTCCCGTCCACCTTGGCAGCGCGTTGAACTAGCCATATTATTCAACGGAGCTCAAAGCCCGAGCAGCTGCACTTACCAATGACACACTCCCTCCCTCCCGCGTTGCACTTCGGATGCCAATACTGGTCGAACCAGAACTGGCATTTGAGAGAAACTGACGAGGATATGCTTGGCCTCTGACACATTTCTAATCCCTTACATACAGTAATATTAGTGCCGATATATGATGACAGGTTGATCTGCTCGCCTTTTCCAAAAACAATCTGCGCTGGATTTCAGCGCGTACTCGAAGCAGCTAAGTCCACATGCCTTCCTGCTGAAGTTCTATAATAGCAAATTTCAATGTTGGTGGCTCAGCGGTTTCGGTGCTCGACCCGTCGCTCCTGAGCGTCTGTAAGCATGCGCCGTCAGCGCGGATGGTGGTGTTGGCGAGAGAGGGAAGGCGTGCGAATATCAGTCAAGGTCTGACTGTATGCCACCAGTTCTCAGGCCGGAGTCCACCGGGCCTCTTGATTAGATAAAAGATAGATGATGCAGCTGTGTGTGCTTGTACAAAGTGAAATAGACCTCCCGGTAGATTCCGACCCCATGTGATGTTCATTGTTGAATCACTTTTAAATAAAGAAAATTTGTCATTTCATCGATTCATCATTCCCTCCGATTAGCCCATATGGTTGACGTGCCTAATATCAGCCCCGCGTCCGTGAAGTATGTCAATGTCCCAAAAATACCGACCAATCCGCCTACATTCGAAGACATAACAACGGCCATCTCATTTAGCAACCACTTATTCAATGAGCTGGGTACGTCCGAGTCAGAAGCCACTCATTTCTGACGATCGCTTGTTATTGATACCAAAGCAGTTCAAGGCCATATAACCAACCACGAGGATGTGGTTAAAGGGGCGCTCTATAGGGAAAAATTACTCGCTACGCAAAGCGGTCTGCGTCAATGTCTGGATCCTGCAATTTACCAACTGATTTGCTACTACTAGGTGGCGAACCAACTTGGTTCGCAGCAGCAATCGCTCGCGAATTAGAAGCCAAGTTTCAACCACTCGCCGATAATCTCAAAGTAGTTGAAGCTAGTGTTAATGCCCTGAAGCAGGACATGAAGGCCATTGGACAAGACGTGAAGGTCATGGGCAAAGAAGTGAAGGCCATCAAAAAAGAGGTCGAAGACTTGAAAAAGGGCCAGGCCCAAATCCGCAGAATTGCGGCCATTGTAGGTATCCTGATAATGCATCCTATTCGTGTACTGACAGATACCGGTACCAGACATTCAACAAGACATGTGGCACTGGGCCACTTGTGGTACTTCAAGTCGTCCCTTTCACCAATGGAGAAGACCCATTGTCAGACCCTGTGAGTATTGGCCTGAACTCAATTTCTCTGTGTCTTACATTGCTAATATACTTATCTAAAGTATAACCTGCCTCAACTAGTGCACCCAGGCAACGTTGCTCAGCTTTCTACTGCCCACAGAGACCAGTATTGCAAAGGATACTATCCTGGCCGCCTTCCACCTGCTGCAACACGAACTGCGGCCATCTTGACTGCAATTGGTGCAAGTGTTTGAGTAGATATATTTTGTGAGAGTATCAGTGCACGGAGTTAGTACAGGCATGGCAATTCATCGGTTTTCTTGGCCTTGATTAGATCTAGATGAGTGATAACATGATTAACAAACTTGCGCGCAAAGGCCCCCTCATTCGCAGCGTCCAGACCAAACCAACAAGAATATCATGATCACCTTGGATACGGACTATGTAAATAAAAAGAAGGCCAGAATGTGTGGAACTTCAGGAGACGTCCGGAGTCGAATATTTCACCTGACGGCCAGTTGAGAACCACCCAGTCGCATTCTTGTTTTCATGTCAGTCCGATTCTCCGTGAATGCTGAAAATACTCTGGAATGTTAACAACACATTTCACAGATGAGGCTTATATACAGGGTATGGGAGGTTGTTCGGGTTGTTGAAATGACGCGGGTCGGTTGCTACGCAGCGCGAAGAGGCAGCTCCAAAATACAAATGTCCTCAATGCTTATCAATTATCATTCTTTCACATCGCTGGACGACAGCAACCTTATCAAGATCAACACGGACACAAAAGTGGGAAAGGTCGGACAGTCTGAAGGGACAGTTCGGCTGCGATGCCTTGAATGCACGAAATATCCGTTGCGACTTCCGGATAGTTCAACGACCAATCATGGAACCCAGGAAGTGCTGAATCGCATTCGTGAAGTTATCTCCGACATGGACACATCTGCATGGCTACCTTCAGTTCCACGCAACTATGGCCTGGCTGCTGCTGGAACCCTCAAAGCTGACGAGTGGCGAACAATGGCTACTGTTTACTTTCCTATAGCCCTGATCAGTATGTGGGGTGAAGGATCAGTACATCGTTCTGAAGAAGTCTCGAAATCGGCACGTCTCCTACTTGATCACTTCAATGACCTTGAAGTCAGCAGAGCTATCGCGAGCGATGGCGCGGTGAAGATCCACTTTCTTGCTGAGACTGACAAAAGAGCACATCGTGACATCGGCAAGGCGTAGAAGATAGCCCAGACCACCGTTCGAATCAGCCTACCTGTGTGGTACATGATAACAAGAGGAGATGCATATATTGAGAGCTATCTCTTGCGTGGGCAGAGAAGATTCTTCTAGTTTGTTTGATTGGGACCCAGCTTTCAGACGCCAGTATTCAAGGAGTCTCCAGCGAGATCTTTGACTCCGAATACAGGTCGGCATTACCGAATGACCTGCGTGTGACGAAACGACGGCTCGCTTTCTTGGTCTTCGTAGCATCAAGGTTCAAGAACAACATCACGCTATGAGCCAACGGGATCGCCTCCTGAGAAGGTGCTGTCGGTGAGAGAGGGAGGGCGTGCGAATATCGGTCAAGGCCTGGTATTATGCCGCCAGTTCTCCGGACGGAGTCTACCGGGCCTATGGCCACAAACGAACGACCATGAACACCGATACTCTCTATCTGCACTACTACACGTCAGCAGGAAGGCATTGGAATTATACCGAGCTGGGTCGAATACGCGAGCGTTGAAATTACTCGCTGAAATTCAGCGTCAAAGCGCTGCTGTATTTCTGGAAAGATTGTACGTATATACTAGGGATCAATCAAAACCGGGTTCGCTGAAGACATCTACTGGAACTACATCTTTGGGAATGCAACACTGGAGAAAGCGTACCCGTAGCGAGTAAGCCAGGTTACCTTTCTGGCGCTGCTTGCGAGCGTCGAAGTCAATCTGAAATAGCACATCTTTCGTAAGGAGACGTTATGTACCAGTGCGTATTCTCTCTTTGCTTCATATTATCATGGTCAAGCCCCACTGTACCCGCATTATATGGGCGGTTTCATGCGGTTTATGTAGAAGATCATTCTCTACTGCCAAGGAGCGGTATTTTCAGTAATATGATCATTGCCAACTCTTAGTTAATCTCGAGACTATCACTCATATACTTATAATTATGACACGCTTTTGTTTGTGCATGATTTTTTCCTCCTTTTCGAGCTCGAGGGCCAAAGCTTTCCTCTCTTGATTTCTCACTTACTAAAAAAATTAAGGGCTATGGCCTGGTCTTCTTGAGTTTGCCCAGTCTTTGCCGTAGCGAAGCGAGGCTGAACTTGTCTAATGAAATGTGTTATCACTCATATACTCATAATTATGACACACTTTTGTTTGTCCACGATTTTCCTCTCCTTTTCGAGTTCAAGGGCCAAACCATTCCTGATTCTTGATTACTTACTCACTAGAAATGAGGGCCTGGTCTACTTGGGCTTGCCCAGTCTTTGCCGCAGCGAAGCGAGGCTGATCTTGTTATATTTACGAAGTTTCTCAAAATAGATGGTCGCCGACAAAATAATAGGTTTTACGCGGTAGGCAGTTGCTGCACGACCAACTCATAGGCTGAAGCAATGAGCTATCATAGGCAATCAGAATTCAAAGTAGCTCCCTTGTTGAAAAATACTCGCCTCTCTAACGTACGGATACCAACTGGTCCAAGTGAGGATAAAGATAAGAAGTACGACCTGGGGGTTGATGGGGTCGGTGTTCATAGTGATCGTTGTTTGCTGAGGGGGCGTTTTGTCAGGGTCAACCGCAGATCTTTCTGCCACATTGTCAGCGGCCTAGGGAACAGTGTTATATTAGTATCATGTTAAATGAAGTCATATGATAATCACCAATCTCTTCCAGAGAAAAATAACACCTTTGTTTGATCCGCCAGCTATAAGGGCGCCGTTTATGTTGCCAGCGGTAGCGGCGACAGTCTGTACCCGGAATAAAAATAGATCGCGGTCTATTTTTGCGCGGGCGGCCCACCGTCCCGTCGCCTAGCGAGGCGCTGGGGAATTGCGGGTCGCGAGTTTGCTCGCCTAAATGATAGTATTTTCGGCGGCGTACACCTGGCGAGGTGGTAAGGGTTGTGCTCCGCTCTAGCGAGGGCGGGCTATTCTCGCGCGGGCTCGAAGAACTCATTGCCATTTATTGGACTTGAGTAAAGTCCCTTTAAACTCGATTAAGTACCATCTTGTTGAACGACGTCTGAATGACTATTGCAAAGATACTACATATGAGTGGATCTATGGAACATTCGGATGTTTCCACACCTAACATGGACATGTACATTCTTGATTGGCCTGGCATAACACCACAGCGAGAGCGCTCGCAACGCGCTCGTCCGCGAGGATGGAGCCCGCCGCCGCGCGCGAGGCTGCTCTCGCGTATTCATATCGATTTTTGTTAGTAATTGATATGCGCGCTGCGCACCACTGCAAACGTTCTTCAAAAGAACTACTACTAAGATAAAAATGACGGATGTATGAGTCTTGGGTAAGTAATAGTCAGCGTGACGTAGTAAGTAGATCAGCCTTCGGAGTTCGAAATCAGCGCGATCCTCAACTTAGTCCTGGCCACCAACTTAACTCCCCGATATTATTGACCTGGTGCCACACCGGTCACATTCCCCAATTAACACATAGTCGGAGTTACCAGCGGCTGCCCTGTGTTTAGCATTGTTTTATCATGGCTCCGGGTCCATCTAAAGCACGCGGAATGCAACCTACGGTGAAGGAAGGAATGGGGTCGCATTTTTCTAGTCCGACTAAAAAGCGCAACAGCAAAAGAAAGACTCAAACTCAAGCCTTCGTTAGTTTTGATCACGA
Source organism: Hypholoma sublateritium FD-334 SS-4 (assembly GCA_000827495.1). NCBI lineage: Eukaryota > Fungi > Basidiomycota > Agaricomycetes > Agaricales > Strophariaceae > Hypholoma > Hypholoma sublateritium. The sequence continues at coordinate 133,052 of KN817553.1, forward strand.
AGCAAAGAAGCGAAAACTTCAAGCCGAATTGGACTCCCTTCAAGCTATGGAAGGAAGCTTGCCAGTGTCGTCGAACCCTTTCGTTTCAGAAAAACAGTCTAAACCCAAGCCTAAGGGACCGATAAAACCAGTATCTACGGACTTTTTTGGGGGAAGTCAGGCGGTCAATCACGGTGATTATCTGTTTCCAGAGCTTGAAGATACCGCTGGGAGCACACCAACAGTGGAGAACAAAAAAAGGCGCACGGCACCCAACCAAGCGGCATACAACCTGCATTCAAAATGGACCCGGCTGATTCCTTCCTTGGTTGATGACTTTCTTGAATATTCGAAAGTAACGATTGGAAAAATAGTAACCACAGCCCCATTTACCTTGAAAAGTAGATGCCTTCACCCACTTTCATGCCAGTACAAATCCCGCAAAATAATTTGTCTTTATTTTGATCGTAAGTATCCGACCGCTCAGTGCGATTGCTATATATCTGACGTGTTGCTTTCTTAACTAGATTTCAAAAACATTACCGTGACGTCCTGCAACTGCGATTCAACGAATCAAATCCTAGTACGAAACGGTCTGTTTCCTACCTCTCCGTCACAAACCCGGTTCTCGGTATCTATTGCCTTGTTGGATTTCTATGCAACTCTCTTCGAGACTTCTTGCGAGGCCGTCAACGCCTTGGCCACTGCCCTTAACAATTTTTATATAAGAAGAGGGTTCTTTCTCGTGAACAAACAGGCAAGTGCAGCATGATAGGCTATCGCTTTTTTTAAGAAAAATTATAACATTTGTGCATTGAATTTATACAGAACGAAAGATATAAAGATCCATTTCGTCGGAGTCTTGGATATGCTATTCAGTGGCTTGATGTCTTAAGAGTAGAAATTGAAAATAGAGTTCAAGTCTCATTAAAAGTCGCTGACCAAGCCATAACTGCCGAGAAGGTCAGTCAGCCGTGTAGTCTTAAGTCAAATCTGATCATAGCTGAACTCTAGGTTAAACGCCAAAAACCTACCGAGGAAAGAGGAAGCGACATAAAGCTGAAGGCCTCTTCAAAGCGTGAGGAATGCAGCCGAGAACTTAGGCAGCTTTGTCCAGCATGTTTTGGAGGGGAAGTCTTTGGAACAAGCTTGTTAGAGTGAGTAGCCGCTGAGTCTACCGAACGAGCCCTGTAGATTAATTTACCATTTTCAGTGGAGGTGATTTTCAAATATGCACAGATGGAAACTTCCACCACAAAAGGCTCAAATCAGGAGGGGAAAATGTTCCTTTCCACTCACCAGCACACATTATTCCAAAAGAATATGTTGATCGTATAGGGGACCTCATAATCAATGCTCGCAAAAAAACACCAAAGAAGAGGACGTCGCAGGTGCCAGATGAAGCTATCGATGAATGCGAAGAATCGTACGAAGCAGCTGAGGGTGACAAAAAAAGAAACCATGCGGAAAATCGTTATAGTGATATGGGTTGGATGTCATTGATATGTCGCCATGATATCCCCCTTTTCTTTGCAAACATCGACACGCCAGGAGAGCAACAAAAGTATGCTGTAGCGCTTATCACATGGTTTTCAAAATTCATTCCTTCGCATTCAACAATGACGGTGCTTTATGATATTGGATGTGTCTTGGATAGAAGTGTCCAAATGGTAAGCTATACATTTTACTGAAATTTTGCTGAAAATGTGACTAAAATATCTCTTTATTAGTATGACATTCTACCGGAAAGCCTCAAAGAGAGAGTACAGTTCGTAACTACCGCAATGCATGCATATGGCCACCAATGGTCCTGCCAACTTTCATATAATCCTAGGTTATGTAAAGGGCTAGGGCTGACAGACGGAGAAGGAGTCGAAAGGACATGGTCGCGCCTCAGAAAGTTGATAGGAATTGTCCGTACCTCATCAGTAAGCACTAAATTAGCTGTCGGTTTACGTTGAAAGCTCACGTTGTTTTAGCATGCTAGGAGACTCTGGCTAACGGATCGTCAGCTTACAGCCATAGCTATTTCCCACCGAGAGGACCTTGGAGATTGGATTAAGAGGCGTTATCATAAAGGAATCAAAGAAAAAGAAGAGCGAGCCCAAGAATTAGTGAAGCAGTGCAATAAGTCTATGACGGAGCTGGATCAGCAATGGAATCTTCAAAAAACGGCGCAGCAGTCTGCACCAGCCCGTGAGCTCGCTCTTTTTAACTACTCAGACGGGCGAATATTCACTGTTTTACCTTCTACTATCTAGATGCTCCAGCTCGCCTTAAAAAGGAACTGAATTCAGTACTTACTCTTCAAAGTGAACTAGAAGCTGTGGAAAACGCTATACAAACAGCGTGTAAAGCGTTAGAAAAGTCCCCTGTCTCTCCTAGTGGTAATCTATCCGCTATCCTTGGAGATTTAAGCTCGACACATACACTCTTGTCGGAGAAGGTAGACGCACTGTTTGCCTCACTGAGGATCCCAGAAACATACCCATCGTTGAATGGGGTGAATCTCGAGTTTATCCAAGCTCTTATACAGGCCCGCGATCTAAAGGCCAACATTAGAAAGCGTGCAAATGAAAGTTTCTTTGAGTATGATCGATTGGATCAGGCTGTAGGAGGTAAAGCAAATCCGCTTGGTAAGTCTTCAAATTACACGATCATTATATGGGTATCTGAAAGGCAGCAGGGACAAAGCTGCATCAACATACACGAAAAGCAATCTCAAAAAGAGCACCTGCGCTGTTGAGGGCCATTCGAAAATATAATAGCTGTTGTGAAACGATGGAACGTTTGTACAACCCCGAATCGAATTTACCTCTTCCTACGCCTCTTCCTACAAAATTGGGCGATCTTCGCCAAAATCCATCTCTATTAGAGGATGTTTGCATTGTACCTACCGATGAAAAACCCCAACCATGGCTAGTAGACAAAAACGTCCGCCATGGCATTCAGGCAATGCTAAAAATTCATCGCTGTAATGAAGAAAAACAAAGACTTGTTACCGAGGCAAATAATATGTGCTGCTGGTTTGGCCGAGAAATAGGTTGTGTCGAGCTTGCTCTGCACTCTCCTGAGAGTAAGTTTACTGAGTTTAATATTTTCTGCTTATAAGATTAAATGAAATACATTTAGATGGCAAACTATCCGTTCAGCTTGCACAATACAGAGAAGAACTTTTGAATCTCCAAAACCGCTGGACGAACTCCTTGTCCTCAAAGGCCATGTATAACTCACACATTACAGCGGCACAAGAGATAGCCGAGTCTCTCCAAGGCACAAGTAACAAACTTCCTTATCCAAAGTGGATTACGCATTCAATTTCTTTGGACTGTGAATTGAATTCCAACTCCCAAGCTGAATATATCACACCACCTATCGAAAAAAATGGAGAAACAAATTCCTTGCCTGAAAGTCTAGATGATGATGACGACGATGACGACCTATTTCAAGAATACTTTGCTGAAACAGTAGAGGACGTGCTGCTTAATGACGCTATAATGCAGTATGTTGATGAGGACGAAGAAGAAGCGGGAGATACCTCAGCGTTGGAATGTAGCCCAGGTCATCTATTCATAGATAAGGAACCACCAGTAAGGTGTTTATCTCTCAGCGTCCGATGTCCACTAATTTATATTCCAGAAAAATCTTACTCCTGATGAGAGCTTACTGGAATTTCTTCGAAGCTTTGTTATTCCTGCTCCTACTGGCGGCCCGCAGGTCACCCGATCAGTAGGCATCCATTGTATTGAAGCCAGAGACTTTGCCCGCCTGGATTCGGTATCTGGATTACTTAACGATGTCTGTCTAAATGCCTCCACCACCCTTCTACAGGACATATTCAGCAAAGAAGAAAAGTACCTCTCATTTACCAGTGATTGCGCAATCTTCTCCACCCATGATCTTCCTCGAATCCGCTACAAAACCTCTGATAGTAACCTTTGGCGCAACATGAGGCGCCTTGAGTACTGGAAAAGGAAAATATGGATAGTCCCTATTCATATTCCGCTTGAGAACCACTGGGTCCTGGCTGTTGTGTATCTAGAAACTGGCATAATCCGCCTTTTCGATAGCCTTGGGAAAAGCCAACGCTGGGACGGCATTATAGAGGTGAGTTAGATAGCACTTCATGACGATGTTGAGTATATGTTAATTACGATCTAGGATCTTCTAGTGTTAATTGAACGGTTGATTCGTATTTCAGGTACTTACGGGTATACGATAACAACCTCTCAGAAATGGATCATTCAACAGGCTGTGGTACTTACTACATAGTCTCTATGATTGGTTGCGCTCGCCGCTGACAAAAAACTTACAGGTGAAGCCCTTGCAACACAACAGTTACGATTGCGGGCTTTGGGTTCTTGCATGGATTGCAGCCGTCCTCAGAGGCTATGATACCCAAAGTGAAGAAGTCTGGACCGAAAGGTGCATAACAATATGGAGGAACTTTCTAAGTACAGTGTTTCGAAGCTATCCTTGTGCGTATGCCTCTTGAGAACCAACAAAGAGTACATGACCTACGCTACGTTGTGAATATTTGATAATTAGATGTGTTAGTGTTTGAAGCCTTTTACTTGAAAAGCCGTTTACGTTCCCCTATTGCAAGCCTATTAGCGTGTAGATCAAGATCTAAGCTTTTTTAAAGCACATCTTCACCTCCGACATCCGATTGCTCAGACTTGCTCGCCCCCAGCTCCGACGAACAAAACACTTCAAATAACAGGAGTCGAATTAGCAACAATATATTATACATATATAACATACAAGATGGCGCTCGGCAACGTACAGAGTAGGAGCATTTTTCAGCCTCTATTCCGCCGTGGCGCAGCCTGCACTTTTTGTGTTTCTCGCGAACGCCTGTGGCTAATCCGCATATCATGCGACGACCTAGAAAAGAAGACCCCGCGCCGTGCATCCCATGCTGCGTAGACATCGGATGCTGCAAGTCCACGGCGCATCCACGCTCACAGAAAAACACGGAGAAGTGGAGAATGTGCCCTTTGCAAGACACCCCAAGTGCCGGGCACGAATCCGGTCCACGACGATTTCACTATTCTTCACCGCGTGAGTGATGGGCGCTGACGCAACGACATGGACACGCATAGCGAAGGCGGCGGTATACGCAAGGTCGGTGATGTGAATGCATGTCGCGTAAGTCGCCTGTGAGTGCGTTCAACATTCAGCATTCAACGATCATGGCGCAGTGCATAAATACAACACTGGTGCTGCTTGATACGGAGATCGACATGGTCGTGGACTTCGACTGGCGCGAGGCGCGTCCGATGATTTCCTAGAGCGCGGCGACGCGATGCGGTTCAATGGCTGGGCGTTGGGGTGCATTGCGAGCAATTGGCGGTGAGGTGGATTTTCCTGTATCAGGCGTCGGGTGGGTGTCACTAATCAGCTCCTCAGAATCATGAGACCTACTATATAGGTGAAGAGATTCCGCTTTGAATTGGCGGAAGAACCCCAAGCGAACTGATACCTCCGCCTTGCCTCGCGTACTTGCTAGTCTCCTTCACAGACCAAATAAATAGATGACAGACGATTGCTATTATACGTACTTGCGCTCCAAGGAGTGCTCCGCTGTGCGCCACAACCTGGCGGCCAAAAACAGCTTGGCCGTGAAGAGCTTCGTGAAGCAACCGAGTTCTCCCAAAGGCGTGAGTCAATATCAGTATCAATACTTATACTTGTCGAACAACCTTTATATTTTTAGGCCCTTTCTTCAGTAACCAGACCGCATTTTCAGATGGCGAAGAGAGTGAAGAGGAAGACGACATCATGGAACCGGATGTAGGCATAGAAAAGGAAGAGATTGACAGGACTGAGAAAGGGAAGAGTCCAGCTGCAGATGGTAGACAAGGTGCGTTCATAATTTAAATAGAGAAACCATCGACTACTAATTTTCTAATGCTCCACTATATTCACAGCTTGGTTCAAACAGCCTAAACATATGCCTTACTGGCTCTATCTGTTTTTCATTGAAAAGGTCGGCCCTTTGATCTTCGAGAGAAAAGGAAAGTATCTCAGTCGCCCGGAATCCTTTTCCGACCGTTCTGGTGCGCCCGGATCTCTGTGGCTACACCCCCCGGCTCCTATCATGTCCCTGTCTTCATATACATTCACACCGGAGCTACTATACCGCCCAAGAATATTCCTTTAGCTTCCTCACTTATTTGTTGAGACGATGCGCCGTCCCAACTGTCATCGTGCGCTTGAAAAAAATGGTGCTTGTCCCCCACGCCGCATAGTTGACACCACAGATACGTTCTGGATTGTGACTTGGGCATATTACTGCTGCTTGGGCTGTCAATCTCATTTTCGCGGGTGGAGTCCCGCGATCCTAGACTCGCTACCGAAATATCTTTATCTTGAGTTCCCTGCTGTACTTTCTCGCAAAAGTGGCCTCTCGCTTAGTGTAATGAACCAGTTGCGCGTAGGGAATCAACACAAAATGGGACCTAGCGGCATCCGATCACTGTTATTTGAAGAACATACGCGGAAATTCAACATTCTATATGCTCAATATCTGGAAGCTATCTACGAAGTGGTTCGTGGACGCCAAGAGGACGAAAATAAATCAAATGCCACTCAATCGACCTTGGACTCATACATGATGAAGACGTACACTTCATTCGGAAACTTCAGTGATCCTGAAAAATATGCAGGCTTTGTACCGAGTGAATCCTTCCTCACGCAAATGATGAATCGAGTCATTGAACAAGAGGAACCTGATGCGAACCAGCACACCTCTTGTATCAGTCCTGATCAGATTGCTATTGATGATTCACACAAGGTAATTTGGCGTTCTCAGCGATATTAGACTTACGATTGACTGAATATTATTATTAGATCAATAAACATATTGCCAAGATAGATGGTGTCCCTGTCTTTAACGCTTTATGGACCTTCATGGATTCACGAATCACGGTACATCCGGGCGCAGACGCTTACTTTAACCAAGGCTCATGAAGAGCGCAACGGACCTCTTAAGGGTGTGTCTGAATCAATCAAACGCTATGGCTACTCTCCCCCGCAGATTGCATTCTCGGATGATCCATTAAAAGATAAAGGCCTACTTCACGAACATTTTCCCACACTGGCAGAGAAATTGACGCCCATGTCAGCAGCACATGGTTATTCGGCCCTGGTGCTACCTGATTCCGCATCAATCACCTTTATCGGCTCAGCTGCACTTGTCAATTCAGCTCTGTTGACAATTTTGGCGCCACTAGAGGACAGTTCGGCTGCAAATATTTGCGTTAGTGTGGATGCCGAGTGGAATATCTCCCGCACCGAAGGTGTATCAATTCTCCAAGTCACGTCTCATGCTAAATCAGATCTGATCTTTATCATCCCTGTGAGTATTTTTGTTGCGGTGGAGGCTATTATATCTATAGTACTGAATCTGTGAAAATATACAGGTTTATCGGTTCAAAACTTTACCAACAGCTCTCTCTCGTCTTTTGACTTCAAAGCGTGTCTTCAAAATAGGATCTAACATCAAGGGTGACATAACACGCCTTCGAAAGCAATTTCCGGCGATTTCTGATCAATCCCAGACTGATCTCATTGATCTGAAAGACTTTTGCATTACCCGGGGACTTGTCACTCGCAAGGAACCTGGATCACTTGATATATTGTGCAAGAAACTGCTCAACTGTTATCTTGAGAAACCTGACTATCTCCGAAGACATGATGACTGGGAAACAGGCGATCTCTCCCCAGCATTACTCAACTATGCTGCGCTCGATGTTTATTGCTCGCGTTTGATCTTTGAAAAGGCCTCAGAGTATTCCCAATTCCAACGCCCATCAATTACCTCTCCACCTGGAACTGCAGTGACGCTTCTTCTCCAAGATGGCGGTAGCGCGATTGCCCATGGAAGAATTGCAGCAAAACAACCAAACAAGTTAGGTCCGATCCATGTGAAAACACCGTCAAACAATCGACTCGTTATTGACATTGATGTAATTTTAAATCCTACGGCGGCTCTTGTCCTGCATACGCCCACCCAACAATCCCCGCGGGAAATCTTCAACGAAAAGCGGAGCACTCACTTTAGGCGAGCTTCGCAATTTAGCGCCCGGCGGCACTGTTCCATTTTCAATTGTAACGCCGGTGTCGTCATTGATATTTTTCCGGTCAAATTCACTGCGCGAAGTTCCTGAGGTAGGTTTTTTTAATGTGCTCGTGTACTCTCTTTATCTGACTTTATTACTTTAGACTGCCTTAACAGCCCACTCCTCAATTTCTGCACTCCTCAATCATGATATTGCCCGTGATCGTGATCTCACACCATTGGCGCCCGATAATTCTATAAATAGCACACTTCAAATTCAGGAGCAAGATGAGGACGGCGATACAGATGGCATTCCAGACGCCTTTTTAGACCTCGATATGCGTCGAGGCTCTCATGAGGACGATGAAGAAGTTGCCTTGAGTATGCTTGAAGCACACTCATCTGTTCTATCCGACACACAGCAAGGTAAGTCCAATGACTTGATTCTCAGTTGTGGTTATTTATGATCCATCAGGAAAACAGAATCAACCTAATGATGACTTTCTATCCCCTGAATCACAGGCATTCGTAAGAAAGCTCCAAGATCTTGTCAATTCACCACCAGACATCGACAATCAGTATACGCGTGTCAAAAAAGATATACTCCACGCGTGCCACATGATGTCAACCATGATCTGCGCCCAACATATCTGAGAGCACTTCGCGATCACATAATGCGGTGGGACCCTGATATGCGTCTAAAAGTTGATGAGGTTTGTCGCAAGGCGTTCAGTCTGAGCTTTGATCAAATGCTTGCGCGAAACCCACAATACATCAAGAAACGCACCCCACGGTATGTCCCGTCACCAAGTATACTGGTGCCAGCTATCTCCCACGTCTTTGACACCTTTGGGAATGCCGTTGATGCAAAAACGGGTGTGCCGCTATTCAATCACACTGCATGGGATAAGGCACACGCTGTTCTTGATCTCGCTCGAGAAGGCTATCTATCAGATAACAAGGACATCACTCTTTATGAGAAAGCGGGTGTGGATAAACACGGCCTGCAAAAATGGAAGTGCTTACGAGGCACAAATAATGTTGAGGGTGGTCCACACGGTGACATTTACCGTAAATTTGGTGCGCTTCACGGTATGTTTCAAATCTAGACGTGGAATTCCGTGCTAAACGTTTGGCTTAGCTGGTCCGCGGCTCACCATGAATTGCCTCACTAACCATCGTACTTGGTACAACCTACAGGCAAGTACTGTCATATTAAATCTCAGCTATCTATTTCTGCAGAATTAACTAATTGGATTTTTCAAGGCCTACGCTATGCATCTGTATGGCGTCGATTGGCAATACCACCACAATCTTGCACTCATCAATCGGACTTCGTTCCTTTTGAACTACTTATCTGACGTCATAAGTGGCGCGCAGTCTTACGATGATTGGGTAAATGGTGATCTATACGAAAGAACAACCGAGCAATTTGGTATCTGCAAATTCCCAGGTACGTTGAAACTTTCTGCAACAACATAATGATCAGAGTCTGACCAAATAAAGACTCTCTTCGACTAAAGCTCGGAATGGACTCCTTCAACGAAAATAGCCCCATTTTGAATGCATCCGATGACTGGCCGCGCCGCCGGCAAGGTTTGGCGCTTCCAGTTATCCCTCCAACAACGCCAGAAGCAAGGCGCTTCTTTTTCTCGGAAATCGCAAAATATGTGGCTGCTGCGAGCACTGAAAACAAACAGCAAATCAACATTGTTGCTTTTTCTCAAGACTGGAATAAATCGGCAGATGGGAAGTCTCGTTTCTATATCACTCCCGAAGTTCTGATTGCCTACGCAAAGACTTGGGAAAAAAACACCAACATCAAAGCATCTACTGATCTCATTTCAGACGCCTTGGATGTCATCTCTCGGACCTCACAAATATTCGCAGCAGCAAACGAGCCATTCCCCAAATATCTGACAGCTCTTCCACTGTCGGATCAGCCACGAGAAGGCTTACTTGAAGACATCACTGATGCTGTAGAATCGTCTACTATTCCAGCATCAATTTCAACGTCTTTGGCAGTATCGCGTCCGGCAATTAATATGCCCTCAATTCCCACTGGACCTTCTTCCTCCGAGTCGCCGCAGCCGCTCTTGTCAGACATGTTCAACAACAGGACCTTGGAGTCATCTCTATCCATAGACGCAGCTGAGCCAACAAACGAACATCCATTACCAGCCCAATATCTCACACCCTCAACATCTACTGATTCCATTAACACCTCGGCGCTATCCCAACTTGCCAGTGGGCCACCGGCAAAACGGCGTCGCGTAGTTCCTGAAAACGAGCGCAAGCGAAACTCAATTCGCCGGTGCCGTCGTTGCCGACGGCCAGAGTGTCCCGGCAACAGTAATATTTTGAACTGTCCCATCGAGTGCATCAGGCCATGCAGCACATGCGGTCAAACTATTGGGTGCCGGGGAGTCGATAACGGGAAAAACTGTACGTACGGTACAGAGTAGATAAAAAGCAAACATCTACAGTACGAGAACAAAAATTGCACACATCGGTAATTGAACTTCCTTTCCTTTTCCTTTTGTGTGTTCTTTTTGTTCTTTTATTCTTAAAAACACCCAGCCTATTGGAGGGTAAACCCGTTCTTGCGCAGTTAGTGGTCCTGGGATAGCCCGCCGGGCCGACGACGGTGTTTATCACGGCGAGCGGAGATTTAACAGACCGTTTAAGTTAATAGAGTAAGTACTCATCTTCGCTACGCACACTTGACGCACACTTATGTTTCTTAAACTGCTCGTGACGATCCTAGGGAGGCGCGATGGGCACGGGGTGATTAGGGCGAGCGAAGGGTGGTGCGCGATGGCAAGTAAGGCATCATTTATCTACATCACCGCAGAGTCTGAAACACTTCCGTCTGGGCCGCAGGACACTCGCACTGAATCGATGTGATCCGAGCGACGTCCACTGGCGCCGACGACAGCGAGCGATGGCGACGGGAGAGGAGGATTAAACAGAAACGCGTGAGCCACGGAAAGGGTGAGTTGCATGCGCATGTAGCACTGCATGCATATTGACTCGCCTTCATGTGCGGCGGCTCTCCCCGCTACCGCTTGGCCTGCCGGTATCATGCATCCCATATACGTCGTAGCAGCGACACGGGAACGTTGCGAACTTGCCACCGCTCGACATCCACGAGTGACGGTTATGAGCCGCGATGAGGCCGACAGCAAGCAGCGACGATTGTATGTAATTGGTGGGGGCGCATGTATCCCCGCTTGCATCTACTGGTGCCATCTCTCTGTGCAGACGCCCACTCCACCACAGTTAACATTCGAAGTGAATTGTGATGCAGGTTAGCGCTGTAGTACCAACGACGGCCGCTTTCCGGCCTCGAGCCCACCTCATCGGCCACATCTCGCAGGCGCTGGCCATCTTCGTCGACGAAGACAACACCTGCGCCCAGGAACCTCAACAATGCTAATATGGCTCTCCGCGGAGATCCAGCGCGCGGCTGTTGTATACGCGAGAAAATCAAATTGAAGGAGGTGAGCCCCACACGCATCGCCGTCGTTGGATGTAGCTGACATGCTGCCCACATGCCGGAGATGGCTCTTACCGTTTTCCTTGATACGCCTGGAGGACTTACCGCGTATGATGACTGACTCGTTTATTCTTTTGGCTGAACAAGGAATCCCGGAAAACATGGGTGGAACCTCCTTTCTGGCCTTGCCAAGTCCAAGCGCATGCATGACACAAAATTAGCCGTTGATCTGTAGCTCAATCAAATTGCTCCATAAATGAACATATGCTTGATTTTATCATGGCGCAGAATTAAGATATAATAACTCGTGGACATTGATTCATTGAAAGAAATTACAGAAACTAGCCACGCCATGCAATGGCTCACAAAGCAACTATATACAAGCGACTCAAATTTACAAAAAAGTAAGGAAGTAAACAAGAAACCAAGTTTCAAAGAAGCAACATTCGAGTCAGTTCTCCAACTTGGTCACGGTGTCAACCTGGTATCCACTTTGCTGACCATGATCGTCGCGCCGCTGAGTACTCTGCTGGTGCAAAGCCGAATAATTTGGCATTGGTGGCGGACCAGTCCCAATCTGTGGCTGTTGGTATGGACCGGGCATTTGATAATACTGCTGTGGATAGCTTAAAGTAGGCCGCGCCGCATAATAGTCTGAGGGGTGGGCGGGCGGCCCCGAATGGTAATAACCTGCTGTAGGACCGGGCCTCGGTGGATACACCGGGGGAGCAAGCCGCAGCGGATACGTTGTGGCAGTAGGCACACCATTAGGTGGTCTCGCCGGGATAGGTGGTGGTGGTAGTTGACCCATGACGTGCGAAAAGAAATCCGGATGTGGACGGTAATCAGGGGCCTGGGGGTAAGAATGGGTGTATTCCCACTGCTGCGTGTAGGCGTTATATGGTAGATTTCGTCYCGACCCTRGATCGTATGTTAGCGCTGAGCCGTCCGGAGRCTGTGTTGTWCCATCTGAGTGCRGCCTGKGATCGTTTGTSTGARCTGGGTTGAGCGGGCTAWATTCCCTGCTCRCTTGGCGATGGGATTGARTTTCTGAGGATTGCATGTCCGGCCCGTGCGGGACGGACGTCGAGGGACTGACGGAAACGCGTCTTTTTTCCAATTCCCCGTCGTCTTGGGGGGGATGCATCTCTGAAGTATTCGAGACTGGAGAGGGCTGGTGATAAGAGTCATCCGATTGCATGTTTTCTTGATCGAGCTGAGGAATATGCGCATTTTCATGCCCCGAGTCCCCGACGCCAGGAGCTGCTGTGGCTTGCGATCCAGCCTGCTCGGACGAGTCGATGTTGGAGAAGGTGGAATRGGTCGYAGAAACAGTCTCTGRGCGCSGTTTTTTWAGCAGGGAATCTGAKTYRTCCGCATCRGCGAGATTGGAARCTTTTCTTTTATTTGCATGCGTTGCAGTGGCACTTGAGTCTACTGTTGGAGGCAGCGTTGGTKCGATCGARCTATCCYGAGTGTATTCAACTTKCTKGTCGCTTACTAGTGGTATATGAGAAACATAATGTGAGCCAATTGAAGCACCAAATTGTGCGACAGCGTACCGTCAAATCGTACAGCTTTCGAGAGAGTTATCGGGGTTTTCCTTTGCAACGGAGACGCTACAAAAGATATGAATTACCGAAAAATAAATCGCCAAGAATACAATCTTACTCGTGATGGGGGATCTGGGCTCGTTCCCGTTCGACGTCTTCTGGAAAGGCTTAGAATTACTTGCCGCCCCGGTTCGTCTTGTTTTAATGGAAAGAATAGGGCTTCCGTCATCATGGCACAGACTTTCATCTTCACTGGAGGTCACGTCTTCGTCTTCTTCATTCGAGTTTACGCTCAGGGACCGTGTTCGAATGTTTTGTTTTCCCTTTTGGTCGGTGGGGACGTCTTCTGCTCCGACCGAGGTTTGGGTATCTTTCTTGGCCTGGCGCATCGGGCCCATGCGATCCTCGCCGCGACTAGCTTCCAGGAAGAGTCGTCGGCCCTGGGTGTGTTCGGACGTATCAGGAGGAGGAGCGCCGATCATGACTGGCTGGTTTTTTGGGACTAGAGCGTCACTGGGCGGTCAGGAAGCTAATTTAACCGCTTCAAAATAGCCGCACCTTCGCCAGTGAAAGTCTTAACCAGTTTCATTGGATATTCAGAATGTCTGAAGGCATTCACAAGCAAATTTTGCTCTTTGACGCTAAGGCAAGCAATGCCCTTTTTCTTATCGCATTTAGTCGGGAAGGGTACACCCTCGGGATAATTGTGTAGGACGAATCCAGACTTGGAGAAATTATTTGCGAGACTTTTCCAGGGAAACGATTTACCGTTAATGGTAAGCCCTACTTTTTCYGGGAAGGAGGGGGCRCCGTTACTCAAGATGAACGAATACCATGTACTGCAAGAAGACGCACCGGCCATAAACACAAATAATTTTTTGATCTCTGTTAATTTGTCGGCATGTTGTTCGACCTCAGAGTAATCTAAAGCATAGGGCTTCTTTTCAATTGCGGGCTCTGACTTAGAATTAAATGTTGGTTTATTTTGTCGGGAGACATGATCACTGTATCGTTAGCAGCCACTTGTAAATCTGCAGGTTCCTGAGAATAGAACAACGCGGCAACTTACTAGACATGAGTCCGAAAGTGTCCAAGCACAATGCTCGAGCTGATATCCAGGCGGTCTGAGAAGAACTGGACGAAACAGCAGGCTTTATAAACCGGAACCGAGTAAGAGAAGGAAGTACCAACCTTTTTTGCCCGCTCACTCCCATAAACCATTGCCAGGTCCTGATCCTGATGTACCACGGCGCCCGCTGACATGACCAAGGAATCAAATCCGAAGGAATTGCTTCCATAGTCTATCTAGGGAGAGATTTGGTAAATAACGCAAAATTCATCAGAGTGATACGACTCTTACAATCGCCTGCAGCCTTGATTCAAAGTGTCCAAACTCTTTCGCTCTAGTACTCATGGGGCGAGGTTTTTCTATTTCATGCATTCGGTTCCAGATTTGTAGTTGCCTCTGATAACCTTCAGGGTAAAATTTTTTGAATTCGGCCCAAGCCGCCGCTATAGTATCCGACGTGGCCTTTCCGTGGCCTAGTGGAGTGAACAGCGTGAGTGCGAACAGTATCTGTTATTTATGAAGAAGCTTACTCGTTTTTCTCTCCTTCTTCGGTAGCCTTGCAAGTTCCTGTTCGGAATGCTCTCCAAAATACTCTTGGTAAATATTCCAAGAGGACACCGTTCGTCCGTCTTTTACTCCCCACCTTTCTCTTACTTGGGGTACAGTTAACCCTGTGTTCACCGAAATCTTCTTGGCCACCTCGTCAAGTTCTCTCATCCCATCTTTGAGTAGTTCTTGGTGAACAGTTGAAAGGCGTCCAACTGACGGCGAATCATTATTCGGATGGGGTTCCGGAGTGAAGATGTCATTAATTGCGTCTTTGTCTGTCGCCGCCGAGGGTGTGTCGCGAGCTTCAGTTCTGCTGGATCCCGGCGTCTTTGGAGACGCTGCTGAAAATTTTGAATCATTGAGGGAGGTGCGGACCGGATTCTCGCAGACAAAATTACCGTTTCCTCCAAGCTTATCCTGGCGGTGATCAGCATATTTAGTTCGTCAGTAAAGGAGACTCCAAAATTTAAACTGGTACTGACCCCAAGAAAGTGGAAGCTATCGTCGGTAGAGGGAGCAGGCATGAATGGTTGATAGCCAGGAACCGCCGGGTGCTGCTCCGACGATCCCCCCGACGACGGTCCAACTCGATCTCCTTTGTCCAAAATTTCTCCGCGCCGTTTAGTGGCAGTGGCGGCGAAACCCCCATCTCCTCGAGATGAAGGCTTGATGAATGTTCTTAGTTTCGAGGGTGTTAATACGACTGACGGTTCGTCCCTTTTCTTCCTCGTTTTTCGCTGAGGAGATGCGCCTGACTCGGGCAGTATTTTCTCATTATGATCCTCCATGTGCTATACAGCTCGTCAAGATAAGTACTATATTTGAGCAAATTGTTAGAGGATGCTAGCCACAAAAAACGACAAAACATACAGCGCAAGTTATAATCYGAGGCTGAAATGGTGTCTGGGTGTCTAGAGAGTCGAAAGTTGACAAGGTGAGTTCCCAAAGCCTTCCGCAGTCATCCAAGCTTTCGCGCGGGAGATGTTAAGGTTTTAGATTATCGCTGCCGCACGAACAATATAAACCAGCTGAGAGGCAGGAAATCGAGCTAAGTGTACGTCATCCAGCCGGCTGTTTGTCCTACACACGCAAGTCGGCGCATATATCAACTGGACTAAGCGGAGGAGGGGTGGTGTGCCATGTCAGAGCAAATATTGACCCGTTATTCCTTGATCTTGGCGAGGCCATGTCGATGAATCTATTAGGGGACCGGTCGACCAACCGTCGACTTCCAAGTGAGCCGAAAACAGTGCGTCCGACGAAGCTTCAGTTAAGACCAAAGTTAAGACCGGGCCTCGGCATAGAAATATTGAGATAGTGTTTGGATAGCACTACTAACGATAGCCCATCGGTGGCTACAGATGACCGGCGCGACGCCAACTTCCGAGTCGTCGATGGCGGCGCATATGCTCCGGAAGATCTATCGGATCAGCGATTGTAACTTAATCTGGCAGTCACTGCGATAGATGTTTCACCTCAGTATTCAGAAGAGTATCCGAAGCTGTTCCACGGACGCAGGAAAATCGTCGAATAAGTACGGCGTAAATCCGTGGATCGAAGTTGGCAGTAGTCGAGGTCTCTTCGCTGGTAAACTTGCTCCTGTACGATGACGCCGATTTCGTGGAGACAACAATCAGGTTTTCGAATGCGGTCATGATTTGAGTGTAGGGCGGATGGGAATGAACGACGACGTAGAGGTCTGCACGAATGAGCCGCGTTCGGAGGACCGCGACGCGTTACGCTAACTGAGGCCCGCACTACGCTCGCTCGCGCCGTGCGGCGGCCTCTACTCGGCCTGTGCGTGCCACGTGTATGGGTCGTCCGCCCAGTGATATGTCGATTGGTACCAGTCACATCCCCCTCTTCTTCACAACGCCCGATAATCGAGTTGGGGACTCCGCAGACTCGCTCACAGCAAGTTAGCACAGGATTCAAAATGAGTTTCAACGGTTTCTATGTTTGAATGCCGAACGATCCTGCGTGGGAAGTCCTGCTTTCGGTTGTTTCGACTGCGGCACCCACGTTCAGCGTTCAACGCTCACCCACAGGATACATCTCTTCTCCTCACCATGACCCACCACATACCAGCGCCGGACCCGCGCCTACAGCTTGTTGGCCAGACTTAGAGTCTTACCAGAGGCACTGCGGTAATCCCATACAGCCAACAAATCCCATAGCGCGGGGCAGCATATGTGAATCGACTCTGGCACCCTCGCAAACGAAGCATTCATATCAATCGATGTGGGACTGCTGGTTTGCGAGGCGCTGATTGATTTGCAAGCTTTGGAACATGGAGTCGAGCACCGCCGTGGTGCATGWGCCGGGTAATGTTTCCCCAAGCTACTTATGACGTTGCATCTCATTGATCATATTTATCATCTTGTAGGCCGAAAATATGCATGACGAATGGAACTGAAGTGGCTGCAATGCATATCCTGGCTGTATGGGAGTACTGGCGCAAACGACGCCTTACCTTTCCRATCCACCGTTCGCTCATATCGTCGAAAATAGGTCGACTGGCGGTCGCGAGTGTATCTTGGGTACTGTCGACTCACACTCGGACATGTCCAAGACCAAGTGCGCATTCAATTCGCAAAGTGCATCCGCGCTGGCGGGAAGCACAACGGCGCGTTGTCTGCCTATGTCTCCAGTCCGCGCTGACCTTTTTCGTGCGCAGACCTAGAGAACGTCGGCGGCGACTCGTACCACCACACCTTCGAGATGCTCGACAACTGGTCCTTTGGCGACTACTTCAAGGCCCGTCGCCGCCGCCCTTCATCTTTTTCCCGCGCCCTATTGATTTGTTTATCRTAGAAAGAGGCTATCGCCTAGTCATGGGACCTCCTCACTCGCGTCTTCAAGCTCTCGCCTGATCGTGTTTATGTCGCCTACTTTCAGGGCTCGAGCTGGATCTAGATGCGAAGCAGTTCTGGATCGATATTGGCGTCCTGGAGGACCGTCTTATCCCCGGTAATACTAAGGACAATTTTGGGGTGCATTTGCTATTTTCTTACCAGATGGTATGCTCATCGTCTACAGAGATGGGTGCAACCGGTCCATGCGGCCCATGCAGGTCCATTCCTTCCTTCCGCGTCTATATACACACTTATTTCGTGCAGTGAGTTCCACTACGGCCGCATCGGCTGACGGAACGCCGGGAGCCTCCTCAACCCGGACGCCCTCAAGATATGGAACAACGTCTTCATCCAATTCGGCCGCGAGGACGACGGATTGCTCTGCTCCCTCCCGTCGAAGCACGTCGTCACCGGCCTCGGCTTCGCGCACCTCATCTCCGTCATCCAGGACTGCCTCTCCAACCACGATACGCACGTCTTCCTCCCCATCCTCGACGAGGTCCAGGCGCTCACCGGCGTCCGCCGATATGAAGGTCGCTTTAGCACGGAGGACGTGGACGTCATCGACACTGCGTACCGCGTCGTCGCTGACCATGTGCACATGCTCGCCTTTGCGCTGAGCGAAGGCGGAGCGTCGACCGACGTCGGCCGCGGCTACGTGCTGCGCAGCACCCTCYGCCGCGGCGCGCTACACGCGCAAGCAGTTCGGTGTGAGCATCGGCTTGTTCTTCTTGTCACTCATGCCCGTCGTCGTCGGGACGATGGGCGGCGCGTTCCTCAAGATCACGAAGCGCGTCTACGATATCAAGGAGGTCGACGACGACGACGAGAACTTCTCGCGCACGTTCGACCGCGGCGAGAAGCTCTTCGACCATTTCACAGGCAAGGCGCGAGCGAGCTTCATGGGAAGGACGTGTGGTGGTTGTCTGATACGTTAGGGTTCCCGGTGGATCTGACACGGGTTATTGCAGGGGAGCTTGGGCTGACGAATGATGACGAGGAGTTCGAGGCGGTGCAGGCGCACTCGAAGGAGGTGAGTAAGTCGGATGTGAAGAAGGGCGTCGCGAATGTTGTGAAGCTTGATGTGCATGGTCTTGCTCGGCGAAATACAACCTGGGAAATGTCGACTGCCGCCGCTTTCATGGCCATCTTCTACTACCAGACGTTCGTCGCGTCGACGAGCGCGATCCCCGATGATGCCGACTTCGGTATCCTACTCGACCGCACGAGCTTCTACGCCGAGTCGGGCGGGCAGGAGTACGACATGGGCAACATCGTCGTCAACGGTGTCGCAGACTTTGAGGAGCCGAACGTGCAGGTGTACGATGGGTGCGTGCTGCACACGAGGAGCCTCAAGTACGGCGCGCATGTGCGGGGCGACGCTGTTGTGGCATCGTACGGCGAGCTGCGCCGCTGACCGCCGCGCAACAACCAGACGGCGACGCACATCCTGAACTACTGCTTGCGCGAGATATCGGTGACCACACCGACCAGAAGGGCTCGCTCGTCGCGCCGTCGAAGCTGCGCTTCGACTATTAGCACAAAGTAGGCGTCACCGTGGCCGAGCTTGCGCTTATTGAGTAGCATAGCATCGATCAAGAAGAACGTTGGCGTGTTTAGCAAGAATSTGAGCCTTGAGACTGCGCAGTGCATCCCCGGGCTGCGCGCAGTGTTCGGCGAGTCGTACCCGGACACACGTCAGGCTCGAGTACGACGCCGGCGAGATTGTGCAAGACGTCGAGAACCCCAAGTGTCCCCAGACGAGCGTCGAGTTTGTTGCTTGCACGGCGCCGCGCGCGCACACACACATACGCGATCTCGGGTCGCACGCAAATCCCTGCGAAGTTGCGTTCGCGCCGGAGCAGCCGGCGGCTTGCTCCGAGCCTAGAGTCTCACATGTGCCACTTCACGAGGTCTGCGCGCCTCCGCCGTAGTCTCCTTCACAAACCAAATAAACAGATGACAGTCGATCTGTTATTATATGCTCCGCCGCGCTTTCTCGACGACGATGATACCACCTCCGATTTTCGTTGGATAATCTCGCCTTCCGATACAAGATGATCTCTAAATATCAACAGAGTTGGAATTGACAAAATGGATTTTGTTATTTCTGTCGTATTATTTGCATACCCTACTGATACTACATTAATTGTATAAATTGTTGCCTGCAGACACGAGTCTTCCTATTTGACTACCCATTACATACTATTCGCTGGATAATGGGTCTGAATCCGTAGACGGTAGAAATAGGAAGATACACGTTGGTGCTCTACCATATATGCCGACAATTGTAGTAGAGATTGAATGCGCCGGTCAACTTACCTGTGTATTAGAATATATCAGGGGCGGTGGCACATAGCCGTTCATTCTCGACTGAGGGCGATTGCCATCTAGGAAATGGATTGACAGTGTGAGCGGATATTGATGGTACATTGTACTCACTACATATTGCGAATTGTGGTCAGCCAGACGTATCCTCGAGGCACTCTAATTTTCTCCCTGCGGTGCGACGTCGCTGCGGCCGATTCTACTTCAGATATCGAAGCCGAAGCCCATATTCCCGGAGGCTCGGCAAATTGTATTGATAGAGGCTCTGCTGAAGCATGAGCTTGAGTCTGGAAGACTTGAAATCGGAATACTTACCACCTAGGTGCCGCAGCTTGTTTAGATAATCGAAGAAGTGKCTRTCCCGATATCTATGTTGATTCGGCTATTAGTCTTCATCCGTGYGGACCCTAGTCCGTGCTTTGGATTCAGYCATGGAAGATCGTTCGAGAGTGAGTGGACGTTCAAGGCCTCAACAACTACCGACGAGGTCAGACGAAATTCACATGTTCGCATATATGTCGCCCGACTTTATCTGAATGGAAATGGGCGAATAGAGGATATCGCGCGGGTGATATATGCAAAGAGAAACGAAGAGAAAGTACAGCTGCGTAGCCTAGATCAACGGTGCGAGACGTTGTGTCTGGTCAGATGGGAAAGACTTTTTGTTCCATATATTGGCGACGACGAGTTTTGCAAAGGGAAACGGGGGTATGGTGGTGGCTAGACAGCTCTGCGCAGTGGCACGGGTTGCGCTCCTTGCTCTTTCATATTCGTCAAGTGTTAGCGAGTGGTAGCACATGGGAGAAAGCACCCCAGCGACGCCCGAGGTAGGGTTGACTGGTGGGATACCAAGTCAATGCACCTCCGCCGCCACTCGCCCGACGCAAGGCCACAGCGAGTCCTGACAATATGGAAGTTGATCAAGAAGTCACGGCCTTTCAAGTTCGCGACGCGACTCGGCCAACAAGCTGGCACGTGCAAACAGTCAACGCTTTGCTCTGCGCGTGCGGCGAGCACTGCTTACTACTTTCTTCACTCTTCGCTCTGCGACTGGCCTGGTTCCATACCGGCCAATTAGAACCCCTCGCCTCTTTTCATGTTCAGTGCGGGGGATATCCTGAACGTGGAAAGCTACCTTGACTGCGACGGTTGTAGTTCCGTCGTCGACCAGGCCAAAGTCCAGCAGACTGAGGGAAAGAGCGGCGAGATCGCGAAGTGGCCGGACGAAAGTCAATGTGAAGCAACAGCAAGCGCTCGTCCTGGTGATGCTCAAGAAGGAGGCGAGGATCTGTGCGCATGTCAACGCCGTACAGCGATGCCTCACTCGGGGCCTCAGAGCCTGGTCACGGCTGCCATGCAGCAGGCGCACCCGGTCAAACCCTTGTCAGCAACCTCGAAGAGCAAGATACATTTTGAGTTTCACACTCCTGCTGTCGTGCTCTCCGCTCTCTTTTCCCTGCTTCGCTGCACAGCAGCATTTCCACACCGCACGCGCTCGTTACGGCCATATGTTGGAGCCAGGGGAAAATTAACATCACAACCTCGCAAAGGAATGCAAATCTATGTAGGCCAGCGTCCCCCCCGGCATAAAGTTGTCACTTTTGTCGGTCTCTGTCTCTCTCGCAGATGAGTGGTTCCTCTCACGTCTGCCGCCGTGTGCTGACGGTGGCAGATACCGCACATATGAAACGTATTCACCATAGACTCGGACCACACGGGGAATGCATTCAGTGATTGTAAGCGCGGAGTGGTTCTATCGCGAGTGCACACTTATTGCATCGCCGATGGCCTTCGACTGAGCGGGCTAGGTAACTTGGAGCGCATCTACGATTCACGCTACCTCCCTCTACATGGTATCTAATTTCTTGGACTTGCACGATCACTGCCACGATGGAGGAGCTGCGTACCACTGCGTAAATGTACGTCGATCATAAAGTAGAAGCATATGTTTATACTGACTCCACCTCTGGTTAGCAGGCCGGCTTCCTGCACCCAGGAGAACCTCGACGTGCCGGCGCCGGCGTATGCATGCGCGCGAAGCTAGGCGGGGCGCCTGCGAGAGGATACGCGCGCAGGCGCACCCATTCGCGGTTTGCGCTGAGGCAGAGCGTGGAAACAATCTTGCAATGTCAAGTACCGCGCATAGATTCGGGCGATGCTCCAGCTCGCGATTCGCGATGCTACTTGGTGGGCTATAGGGCCAGGAAGTCCGAGATTGGATTCGGTGTGGGATATGTCTGACAATCTAGACGCAGGAAGACGCTTTACACACAGTATTTAGCCCATGTATAAAAATTAAGACGGTTAATATTAAATAAAGTAATCACAGAGTCTGGTATGAGTCTTAGATTAGATGCGACGAGGATAATCGAAGGATAATCGCAGGATAATGCAACCATAACAGGGATACGATAATCGCAACCGCGATGATATGGAGCCGATGAGCGCGATTATCCTACCTGGTTGTAGAGCGGATATCACAGGATATCATCCAGAAGGAAATCGAGGGGATCCCATCCGCTTTATCCGCTTCTTTAATCGGGAAACGAGCCCCTTATAGGGGGGTTATTTACATACAAAGAACCCGTCCTTATAGGGTTGTTACACTGTTGACTAAAGTGGAGTTACTCCAACCGGGCCGTCAGCCCACGCGGTTCCCTTCTGAAAGAAACCATGCCAGTGCTACACCGCCAGATCCAACAGAGGTAAGTGTAGTGATGTCAATACGAAATATGGGACCACATACAATGCTGGTGCTCGTTAACATGCTCGTGTCGGTCAGCTGGTTGATGACATTCAAGCTGAATGTATCTCCCTGTAGTTACAAGTTGTGTTAATGACCGATATGCATCCGAGGGAATGCTTTAGCTCTACCTTTTTCCCAGAAATAACAGGTCCGGGAAATGTCGCTGAGCTCCGCGAGGCTCCCGCCAGTACAGTTCTACGCGAATCGACATGAGATTTCTGTGATTTCGTTACTATCGAGAGGCACGTACGAGCGGTTGAAGCCATCAGGTCCAATAACTTTATTTTCGATGAAGAGGTTGGTATGAGGACCGATAGCCGCATATGCCAGTGAGGCGAAGCATAAAGCGAATAAGGTCAAGGAGGAGCGCATCTGCGGCGAAAAAAAGGCTGTAGAAGACCTCCGAAAATAAACCTCGACCGACATTCTTTATATACTGTACGCTCCAGTCATTTGGTTTGCGGGCTCGCACACAGATGCTCGCTGTCATGATGGACGCCGCAACAATCGGCGAGGAATCACAATTCTCGACCCACATACAGTCCTTTACCGACATTACTAAGTAACAACAGTTGGTCGGAATGCAGTCTCCAGCATGTATTTAGATGCCGCATCTAACCCCAATATGGTTCGAGAGGTGTTTCGGTTGGGGTGACTATTTAAATCCCTGATCTACGTATTGATATTGAGCGTCAGTTGTAACAGACACAGGTTATCGTTCCAACTTGAGGTAAATACATGAACAGAGGAACTTTCACGTAAAATAATTCATAAGTATAGTTACATCGCTGAAGCCTCCATAAGCTGTAATACTAATAAATTGACTTCGCGCTTAATCCAAACGGATCACTTGTCACAACGCCGAGAGAACCGCATAGCAGCCGGTGCGCGCTAAAAATAAGGTTGACCACACCATTCAACGCGCTCACATCGCAAGCTAAGTTGCTCCGATAGTAGAGGCATCTGTTTCATACGTACGGCCTCGACGCAACCTCGATGACTAAGTCCATTGCATGGACGGTCGCCCCGGTCACCTGCTCGTGAAGGTATACATTCGGCGAGAACAATGTTTATTAGCTTCAAAACGCCAAGAGATGCATATCGCAATTAAATTCGTGGGCGAGGCATTTTCAGAATCAGTGAATCCTACATGGCATGTCTGTCTAGACTCGTTTGAAGCGTCTATGCTCATAATCAACCCTAGTTTCAGATATTTTGGTGTCACAAGGACTGACGAAAACGACTGTATTTGAATGGCGCCCGGACTCCACCCCGTCCCGTACGCAAACCGGTAGTACTAAGAAATGCCTCTGAGAATTCAGGTTCAGCCTGCCTCATACGCTCAGCCACGCGCACGCTCCATTCGTAAGGTCAACGGGACGATTACTCCGAAAAGTGCTGAGATGGCACTAGTACAATGCAGCAAATAGTTATGGCCGGCGTCATAACAGAGGCCGACGAACTAATTACTGCTGTGTATCGAGCTCCCTCTCCGACGAGGCCGGCCCAGACTTCCAAGCGCTTACCGAATTCTGCTCCAGGCTTTCGACGCCCTCGAACTTCCATCGATTTCTTCCTGATTTTTTTGCTTGATTTTTGATGGACGACGTACACACGCCGAGTCGAAAGATTCCCACCTATCGGCACGAGCCGGGATCTGCCGAGGTCCGAAGCTCCACCAAGAAACATGTCCAAACAACGCGTCGCTCAGTCGCCATCCGAACACGCAAGCCAACACTCGTCTGCTCCAAGTCTGCTCCCCCTTATTGCGACAACGACGACGACGGCAATTTGCACAGCGAAGGTGCGTGTGGAGATGAGAGGTGGCGGCCGCCCGAGGGCGAGGCGGGTGGTAACGATGGCGTGGTGGACAGGTAGCAGTTGGATAGCAGGTCACCGTACACGCTGTGGCGGTCGAGCGCCGGACGCGGCGCCTTTCTTGGTGTCCGTGTAGGTTTGAGTGGCGTCGGATCCGACACAGATGGGGTCAGAGGTGTCCGAGCAACCCACTCGATTGGAGCAGCAACCCCAATGACCCCTTGGCGCCCGCTGACCGCCATCCATGGCTATTGCGGAGTGTGATGCGGTACCCCGAGTGATCCCAAGGTGTCGCTGGCCACGCTCAAACCCACCGGCACCGCGGCAGTTCAACGTTCAACGACGGAGCCGCCCGCACAGCTGGCCGCACGCCGGTGATGTGGCACACGCACCAGGGAGGAGGCTCTCCTGCCTCTCCACGCCGTTGTGTATCACTTCCGCCCACTGAGAGTAGGCCGCCTTCTGCAACCCCACGCTTGGTCTTGGTCTCGGCACACTAGCACCTGCAGTGCTCTCCACCGTCTCGCTGGGTGCCCGTACTGTTGTTCGAGGAATTATCGCTCGCGGCTTGGGTGCACAGTGACAGCCACTGCGCCAGTGCCATCATTTGCCGTTCTGAGCGCCACTGTAGATGCCATTCGGCTCTGCGCCGCGTCTCCTTGACTCGACGATGCCGCCAGGGCGCGCGTGTGAGCTGTGACCTTTGTACGGGCACCGTTATTGTCGGCCACGCTTCACCGTTCACCTAGACTCAACACCATCGCTCTGGCCCCTGTGCTAGCCGTATGTTCGCATGGGCGCCGTTATGCACCCCTGCATGCCTGTAGCGCGCGAGCTGTAATGCTCAAGTTCGGATGCTCGCACGGGCCCAGAAATGATGGGTAGTAATTACCAGCTTGGTCAGTATTCACGTATTTTTGAAAATATAAGACATTCAATGTACGAAAGGACTTGATAGCTATGCTGTGTGTACATTGGCGCACACAGCCAAGTATCTAGAATGCGAGCCGGGAGCCTTTGTGTTAGGGGAGACAACTGAGCAGTGTCAACAAATAAAGTTATTGCTCACGCGTTGGGGAGGAACCGTGGATCATGCAATAATCGTAGTAAAAAATGGTGGCAATCAAAGTCTGGGAAGCCACGCCGCCTTTTTTGTGGCCCTACCAACTGGGAGCTCAATGACACAGAAACACGCACTCTGAGATCTGATACGTGATCGATTCGAAGGGGAGTTGAGCCTCACTAAGTCTTGTTCCGTGGCCCATGTCTCCGACGTGGCCTACGGTTCAAATCCAAGCAACTTCACAAACATCTGCGGTGGCTTTGACTTCGTCGCTGTGCCACCCGACAATACGGCGTGTATACAATGGGTGGCATCATGGGCCACAGCGCAAGCGATGCCACATCAAAGCGCGAGAGCGATATATAACGTCTGAGCAGCCCACCGGAAGATCTCTACTACTACCCCGCATCCTATTCTTCAAAACCCTATAAATCTTGCTATGCCCCGTACCATCCCCAATTCCGTCACAGTGCCATTGGCTCGCCCTCAAAATTCAAATGTACCCATTTTTCAGCCCACAGCTCCCGTAACGAGGAATTTAAATCTGGCCATGCAACTGTCCAATTTATCTGCCGAAGAAACAGTATCAAGAATCGACGATTACTATATTTTACTGCGGAACACAAACGACCGTGCTGGTCACGGTTGGTCAGTGGCACAGGGGATCATGTCGATCGGTCCATATCTCAATGAGAGAAGTGATGTGAGTTTCATGCCCAGCCGTAAGCACTTGTCTAGAACACATTTAAAAAAATTATATTAGGGGGAAAAGGAAATATTGTCTCCAGTACGAACATTTTCCGAGAGAGATGGTGCTTCGAGCGATGTGATTTGGATATCTCTGGGAAAGGAGAATACGCGGCGACTACCAGATTTTGATAGTCATGCTCCTTATCAGACTTATTCTCAGACGAATGGTTCACCCCAGATCCTGCCAACAGTATGTCCCTTTAGCTGCCAGTTCCAGGCTGTATCTCTCGATGTTGACGATGATCTTGTCCAGGACTTTGTTTGGGCGGTGATGCCGGAGGGTACATGGTGTCCGGCTATGTATATGGTATGGTCTTCTCTTCCTTTATTTTACACAATGGGATGTTTAACATGTATTAAATAACCAGAGAGCAAACGGGAGTTTCCACTGTGTTTTGATTCTTCAAGGAGAGCAGAAAAACAATCAAATTCACGTTAAAACAGTGGTGCCGGACCCTGTTTTTATAAAATTGTCGCAAGGCTTCAGGCTCCCCCAGTAATAGTCATGATATCCTGCCATGCACCAATGCAATTTAAATCAGCTTCACTCGATCACTGGATATTTCTCGCTTCGTCCTTAAACTTGCCTCAAACGCCCAGCGTTCAGCGCTGCATTATCGGCCAGTGCAATTCAGTATGAGTCCTGTAATTGTAAGAGTTTCTGGAAACCTAGTGTGTTCAATTTTCACTCCTCTTTCCACCCATACATTGGACAAAATCCAGCGGGCGCAATCTCGTTGTATATGGCGTCGGCCGGATATTCATCGGGTGTCCCCGGCGCCGTGTTCCGGAACAAACCAAATACACGCAATGTTGATTTTCTGATTCTGCCTTCTCCCATGACTCGAATAACGCCCTGCACCTCACCGCGACTCAGAATGATTAGAACTTAAAAATCTCGAGTATCTTGAACCCCCAATCGGCTGGGCTAGGATCAGCGCCGCAGCAGCAAGTCTTCGACCGACGTACCGTCGCGCGATCAGCGTAACAAGACACTCTACCGTCAAGCTTGCCTCGAGCTTACCATTTCCAAGCTCAGTGCACAGATCTTTAACACACAAATGGGTCACAACATATCATATCATCCGTCTGCGTCGCCACCCGCCCGCCCCCGTCTCTACCCTTTGTTCCCACGAACTGCACCTTTCTCCTCTCCTTTAGCCTACTCCGTACGGCTGTCCCTGCTTGTCTATTGCCTTTCTCAGTTTTGATTTATGTCAACCCGGTCAATCAACGGTGGCGGCTGCGATCCGAGAGCAATGTGTGCCTAACCGGCGGGTATGTCCTTAGTACTGACTCGGACCTTACACTACTGGGGCACAGAATTCGGTCAAGTTGAAGCGAGGAGCGAACTTGTACACACCGCATTTCCTGGATCACGTATGCGACTCGAAAACCCTCCCCTCTCTCCAAATGCTTCCCTCATGGGGGGGAGCACAGTGATATGGATCGTTGACCGACCTACATATACACGTCGCCACCTTTACAACACCTCCGGGGTAACTGCGTAATTCCGAGCACCGGAAGGTTGCTTCAGACATGTAAACTCTCTTGTTTCGGTAGGGCCCGCTGTTCCAGCAGCAAAACGGGGTACAAAGCCGCAGAACGGCGTGAGGCCCGAAACACAAGCAGGCGATCGACGTGTGTCGGAGACAGGTTTTCCACCGTACTGTCAGCGCTACCGGAGACGTGTCTGATCTGGCTTAACTTGTGCCAAACTTGTGCTGCGTACATCCTATCACGCTCAGAACCTCCTTAAATGATGCGGCACTTGAAAGAGTGCCCGTCGATCCCTACCCACTGTACAGACTGGTCATCAACGGCTCGTTGCACGCCAGAGAAATCGCTATGCAGGGCTCTGTTAGTTCAGTAAGTATCGTCACTGGTTCCACTACGACATGGTCGTACCGCCAATGTGTTATTTAGCTGCGAGAATATGATCGTCTTAGGATAAGCGAATCGAGACTTTGTCTGTGGCAGTCCAGCCCACTGTTACTAGTAATAGTGATATGGCGACTGTCTAACAGACCGGATATCGAACCTTGGAGCCCTGTCTATGTTCGCCGGGCAGTGGTCTAATTCCGTCCGACATCATGCAATCATCGCCGCGATATGCGGACTTCCGGTTGGCCGTGCCTGTGTCCCCGGCCCGGCATGACTGTATCTCAGCAATTTCAATCTCAATGTCGATGACGAGCCAACTGATATAAGCATGCTACCAGTATCGCATGTCATCGAGTCATTCTTTCACCCGGTTGAGGCTAATTCTGACTGATGGTATTCAGTATTGGCACGGATTTCTTATGAAAAGATCTCATTGGCGCTTGTCCCGACTCTCTGACTCCCATTGCTCCAGGAAATTCATTCATATATCAGTTCACTGGCGTCGAGCAAGCCGTGACTCCGTATTGCTATCACAAGCACTGATGTACGTATCCTCACTCATCATTGGTGTGCGCTGATATGAGGGTGTTTACAATCGTATTCAAAAGTGGCTCAATAATAAATATTGCGACGCGAGGAGCGATGGTGATCCTAATGATCCGTACAAATCTCAGTCAGTGGACAGCTCTAATGCTTGTTGCATTAAGCTATATTCAAAGAGTTTAAATAAAATTGGTCCTCCCCTTTGATATAAGCAAGTTTTTTCTACAGAAAGTGGAAAGCCATGTGGCAATTTTATACTTAGATATGATCGATGACTCGGATGGTGATTACCCATACATTTCTAAGTGTCACTGGAGATTTCCGACAGCTGTGCCGCATAATGAACCGTAATTACTCTTACTACCACTTCCGCTTGGTCTTCATCTCGTTCCACTCAAATTGCACTTGACTGTGCACTCTCAATAACAAGATAATTATCGATGTAGATGGTAACAATGTCCAACTATCAGCAGATCTTAGTTCGTCAATAATATTAATCCTTCATCCTCCAGGAAAACCTACGAATATCCAACCACTGGGTCAAAACTTTGTCCAACATTGGAGAGCCGACCGGATTCATTCGTTATGTCGGGGATCTTGCTACAGCGCCATCCATCCCGCAAGTAGCTGGTATGTTCTCGATGAGGGAGGCTAGAAGTTACTGCCACTCATGTTTCCTGTGGCTCCCGGGATGGCCGTTTCAGCCGCAGGGAACGGCACCGACATTCCGCTTTCCTTCGACATTGGCTTAGGCACAGGCGGCTTCACAATCTATGGCGACTGGGAATCCTATGTTATCCCCTCGGTCTCGGTTAGGTAGTCAGCGGCGCGCGAACCGTATAGCAAATATATCCACGTGGATCAATCTACAGAGTTCCAATTAATTCGTCTATTGACATCACCATTTGGCGGCGGATCGCAGGCAGCGCCGTCGTGTCTTTATTTGTTTCTCTCTGACTGATACAATTTATGGTATTGTGCATCATTCAGCATCCTATTCATCTTCATGGACATGTTTTCTCCGTGATCAAGTGCCGGAAGCCAGTGGCACAACTCCAAATTACAACAATCCAGTCAGGAGCGACATTGTCAATTTTAGATACATCCACTTCCGATCATGTCATAACCCGCTTCGCAGCAGATAACGCCGGACCCTGGATCATGCACTGGTATATCGAGCATTCCGTAAAAGTCTCTGGGTACCCCATTATATCGTCCACGTAGCCACATTGATTGGCATATGGATCGGTGAGCTGATTATGCTCCCAAAAGTGCTGATGATATTGATGAATCTTCTCTTTTCCAGTGGTCTTTCCATAGTGATCGCTGAGGATACTGTTGATATTGGAGCACAAAACCCACCTATTGATTTAATCTCTTTTGCGTCTATATTACCTGTCACCGAATCATTGTTCATCTCATTAAGATACTTGGATAACTGTGCTCCATATTCGACGCTCTTCCAACCCAGGTATTCAATTAAAGCTGTGTAGATATCCGTTGTCTTTTATCTATTGAACAACGTTGAGACGTATACCATACGTATGCATAAATTACTATAGCGTGCTAATAGACAGCTTTCTGAGGTTCGGTATTCTCCTCATTCGTAACTGCCCATTCGCGACTTTTCGTTCGTGACTCACAATTGTTTTTCGTAGCCATATTCTGCAATAGATTTCATTCTGCCAATTTTTATCACAATTCACTCTCGTACAATGTATATTTTGGTGGCATCGCTTCTTGAGAAAAACCACATATTTGGCGCCAGAGAATGATCTCTTCAACCCTACGAGGCCGTCGGGGAAAGTGAAACATAGTTATTTTAAGTCATGAAATATCATCACACGGTAACTGATCAATAGCATAGAACACAGACTTCCAGATATCGTATCATGATGTCTTACAGTCTAGTACTCGTCCCCAAAGGAGCAGAGAGGCAGTCAAAGGGCACCGATCCAGATAGAACATCGTCTACGCGGGCGTCCGTGCAATAGTCATATTGCGCCCGTTACCAATACTGAGCTTTGCCACTATGTTTGTCCAGTTAGGAAACGTAATGCTCTCAGTTGTAATACTACGCATCAGGCACTTAGCTCTTTACTTGAAGTGCCAATAGAGCGGAAACTGACATCGTTATGCAACCACATTGACATAAAAACGGAGGTTTCGACTGCATTTCCGTATTGTCTGTTCTGGTATAGATCTTGTAGCTTATAAGCAGGGGCACATGGGCGCTGCTGTGCACTCATTCTCGTTGAAAGCGTCGAGTTGCGTGATCCGTTACTATAAATAGCTTAATGTGTAATGTGTTATTCATACCGCGTTGGAAGGTCGATGCATTAATCATAGACGACATGGCGACCAAAGCAGAATGTTTCTTCACTGATGTAGAGAACCTAGCCATTATTCCCAGGACCTATGATCTCAGTGAGGAGGGTTCAAAACAGCGTTTCCACGTTAGTGCAACCCAGACTTTGACCTGCTCTCACACGGAGATCACAGCTAAAAATTATGCTCCCTTCGAAAGTGCGCTATTTTATATATATACGGTAAATGCGGCTTTTATCTTAAGAATAGATATCTTAATATACTTTTAGAGCTGACTATTGAGCACCAAAACTACGATCGAATGGGCCAACGTTAGATATGATAATGCCATTCATATGGGGCACAATCCTTACCAAACCCCAGGTCGGAAATTGAGATGGAGGGAGAGGATACCATTGACATCCGGGAACAAACAGAGCGTTCGAGGGCTATATAAGAGACACATCTCAAAGGCAGTCAACCTGTAGTCAGACTTTCACAGATTGTCGACGATCTGACTTCTCACTATGCTCTCGTTTCTGACATTGTTCTCTTTATATCTCATCTCTGGAGTCTACGGCTCCATTGGACCAGCTGCAAATGTGTTTATACAGAATAAAATCATCGGACCTGATGGTTTCAATCGATCGTATGTGTATTCATACATGTTACTTGCAGTTTGATAGCTCTACAAAATATGTCAGCACCGTATTAGCTGGCGGTGTTAAGAATGCACCTACTTTCCCGGGCCCCCTGATCACGGGACAGAAGGTCAGTCTATGCAGTATATCTTCTAGCGACATATTCAGGGCTAACGAATACCGTCGATAGGGCGCCAAATTTAAGCTGAATGTTGTGAACGAGCTCAATGACACAACGATGCTCACCAGTACCAGCATTGTACGTACCCGTCTGCCTCCAAGAGCACCGCTGCTCTCTGACTGATAACATTCTTGAAAGCATTGGCATGGAATTTTCCAGAATGGAACAGCTTGGGCTGACGGCCCAGTTGGAGTCTCCCAGTGTCCAATCGCACCGGGAAACTCATTCAACTATCAATTCACAGGGTTTGATCAAACGGGAACGTACTGGTATCACTCCCATTACTGTACGTATCATTATTTCTATTAATTGAACTGGCTTTTGAAGAGATTTTAAAGCCGTGCAGTATTGTGATGGCCTACGAGGCGCTCTAGTAATTTATGACCCCAATGATCCGTATAAATCTCAGTGGGTATACTTTATAAGTAACTCTGAAGAAGACACTGATTTATTTTTAGATATGACTATGATGATGGTAAATCCATGCAAACCGTTTGAGTAACTTGCGGCGGGAACCTAATCAACTTACTATCGTTAGACTCAACAGTTATCACACTTGCGGATTGGTATGCAGTGCATCTGTGTTGTGCAAGGTACAAGCTCAAGCCAAATGAATATTAGGTACCACACCGTATCACCAACCTTGGCCGCGTCTCCCGCGCCTCCTCAATCGGATGCTACACTGATCAATGGTCTGGGGCGTTTCTCAGCTAATGTCACTTCGCCATTAGCGGTAATCAGTGTCAAACCAAACAAACGCTACCGCTTCCGCCTTGTTTCGATCTCTTGTGATCCCAACTTCGTATTTTCTATCGACCAACATACTTTGGTAGGTTTTAAATGGCCTCTATCACAAATTCCCCTTCTCAAAATTATGCCCAGATCATCATCGAGGTGGACGGCAACCTTGTCCAACCACTCAGTGTCGATTCCATCCAAATCTATGCTGGTCAGCGCTATTCGTTCATTCTCCAAGCGAACCAGCAGACATCAAATTACTGGGTCCGTGCTTTACCCAACATCGGGCCCTCAGGATTTGGAGGGGGGGTTAACTCGGCGATCCTCCGTTACGTTGGCGCATCAGCAGTTGATCCGACCACTCCTCTAGTGAACAGCACGAACCCGTTGAACGAGACAAGGTTGCAACCTCTATTCAACCCTGCTGCTCCCGGTCCCGCGGTCCCTGCCAACCAATCGAATGGAGAAGTAATTCCAATGGCATTCGACATCGGCTTCGATTTCACCACTGGCAATTTCTCTGTGAACAACTTCTCGTTCGTTCCAGCCCCGGTCCCTGTTCTTCTCCAAGTGCTCAGCGGTGCCAGCACGGCACAGCAGCTCATGCCAGTCGGCTCAGTGTACACACTACCACCCAATAAGGTAATCGAGATCACCATTCCTGGCGGCGCAATCGGTGCACCTGTACGTTAATTCCTTTCAAAGCTTAGCGGCCGTTTTCACAGATAATTATAGCATCCAATACATCTTCATGGGCACGCATTCTCTGTCATTAGAAGTGCAGGAAGTACTGCGATTAATTACAACAACCCAGTCCGCCGCGATGTTGTCAATTCGGGCACCAGTACCAGCGATGATGTCACCATTCGCTTCCAAACGGACAACGCCGGGCCATGGATTATGCACTGGTACGTTGCTCCTATCTGACACATGAGATACGTCTCTCAAAAAAGTTGCTTTATTATTCAGTCACATAGATTGGCACCTCAATCGGTCAGTATTCCACACCGTATTCTATACCAAGGCGGCGCTGACAATCATCTACAGTGGTCTCGCCATAGTCCTGGCAGAAGACGTTCCTGGGATCGAACAGCTTCAGCCTCCTGGTAAACAAATCGTCCCGTCTTTTCTTGCTCTTGATCTAACAAAACATTAATTCCTTCAGCTGCTTGGGATCAGCTCTGCCCCATCTTTGACGCTCTGCCCACTCAAACTTTCACCTGAAGATACCGTGATTTAAGACTTGGAATTGTATCTATAAAATAGTACGCTTTGATAGCGGTGGCGACTGCCAGCGAGCTAATCGTTGAAGGATTTTCAGGATGCAAAGTATTTATTTTCTTGTGGCAATCAGTTAAAGATGTCTAAATCAGTGTTCACTGTATCTTCAATGTCATTTGTTTTCCCAGTCTGAATTTTGTCAGCGTATAAGCTGAGTCGACGTCCCGCATTCAAGTTGCGTTTTCCGTTTGCTTCTGCATTTTTTGTGTGTTTTTGGTTAGTTATTAATGACTGAGCGTATGATGTATGTTTCTAGAACAACGTGAGGACGCCTACGAGTGGGATACTAGACCAAGGGCAATCAATCACCAGGTCCATCTAAGTCATGATGTTTTGGTGGCGTGAATAGGCTATATCCTCCTCATTATTCCGTTAGACTATGTACTACCCGTGGCAGTATTTCGTAGTAAATTGTTGTGAGACTGTAAAGAGGTCAGCGCTCTGACCTCTAGCGCTAAGCCGTCACGGGAATCTGCGATCAATTCGTCCCTGTGTTGGCCTCATATTTGGTTCTCGATTTTTAAACCTCCTTCCACGTCATCACTTCCGCATTGTATATCCACGCTCAGACGGTACGAAGTGCAATGTCTTCATCAATGGACAGCTCTTCTAGCTGTGTTCCTCCGCAGGGAGTCCCCGAGCTTTGGTTTGCCGACGCGGATGTCGTGTTCCACGCAGGAGGCAAGATCTTTCGTGTCCATCGCGGAATTCTTTCTGCACGATCGCCAAAGTTCAAAGAAATGCTCTCTAACGCACAATTCACGAGATGACAAAACGAAAGGACTGCAGTGACACGAATCAATCTCCCAGATGATGCGACGGACGTGTACCATCTATTCCTTGCAATTTTTGACGCAGGGTGAGACTTTCCTGTTCGAATAGAGTATTGATAATCCACTTACCCCGTTTTTGAACTACTATGCCAGGTATTTCGAGTCTCCGCTGTCCAAGTATCCCATATCCGTCATCATATCCATCTTGCGACTAGCACACAAATATGACGTGGCCTTTCTCAAGCGTCGAGTTGTCACCCACCTTAACCAATTGTTCCCCACGGAATGGACCGATTTCTCGGATCTTATGAGCTCCAAAATTCATAAATTCCAGGAGGGCGAAGAACACGAGATCTTCCCGCTTCTTGCACTCGGAGAGACCACTGGCATCCAGTGGATCCTTCCAGCCGTCAACCTCCGTCTACTGTTTCTACCCCTTTCCGTTCTATTCCAACTGGAAACTTGGAACGCGCTGGATACGTCGCAGAAGCAGAAGTATCTAGTCAACCGCGAGGAATGTATAGAAAATCTAGTCCACTGTGGAAACTGGCTCTGGAGTCCGTCAAGAGAGTCGTGCTTGTCTGTACCCCAATGCACAGCGCGCTTCCGATTCCTCCGCGCAGGGGGAAGTTGGAAGCTGTACGGAATCTTGTCGACTACCAATGAAGGAGGCCCACGGGGCCTATGTGTTGCCTATGTGATGCCTGTAAGCAACATATGCGTGAAAAGGCCCTTGAATCTGGACAGCAGTTCTGGGGTGATGTGCCGCTATACATAAATTTGGACGACTGGAACACCCTGCGGGACGCAAAGGATCGCTTTAGTAAAATGTTTATAGCGTCAGCAGTCGCTCCGAGTCCACCGTGATTCTGCCTCAACGAGGACCCCGATATGCAATTATACAACGAAGCTTTTAGTTTGTGGGGTGCTACAAGTAAAATTTGGACTCACTCAATATGTGTACTTAAGTGCACTAATGACTTCAAATTCCATCATGTCCGCGTACACGTTTTTCATAATGATTTCATTCATAGTTCATCATAAATAGCAAATGAATGGCACGTGGTGTTGAGCATCTCCGTGACGTCAAGCGGATCGTCAGTGCCCTTTCGCACAAACTACTCCCTCAGTTACTCCCTCCTTCCTATCTCGTCTGCGCCACAGCTGCATTTTCCTGTTAAGTGGATACATCAGAACTTAGAAGAGGAGATGACGCTACACACTCGTCATGCTCTCCATCGCTCTACGCATGGTGGGGCACTATATAAACACCCCCAGCGCCCGTACGAGGCCTCAGAATATCAACGATACCCCACACCCACCATTAAATGTCGACTCTGCCTGCCGCACAGAAACATATCAGCGCGAGCCCAACCAAGGGCAGCGTCACCGCGCCTACCCAGCCCGACTTGAAAGACCGCGATGTCGATCGCAAGGCGCGTTCCTTATTTTCTACAGCTTATGTTTAGCTCCGTGCTGACCATGAATCGCAGATTAGGATGTATGGCGTCGTTGACGCCCTGCGCCACGGCAAACTACCTTCCAATGCTCAGGTCGACGCCTTCCTATCCTCCCTTCTCACGCGCTCGCCCACAATCGCGGGCACCACCACCACCACCACCGCTACCCCAGTCACCACGAATGCCGCATCGCCCGCACCGTCGACAATAGCCTTGCTCTCGCCGGGCGGCAAGCAGCTGACGCAGGACCTCAAGGCCATCGTCGAGACACTGCGTGCGCTCGTCACGGCGAAGAACGGCGACGAGCGCGTGCAGGCGCTTATCGCCCGGCTGCATGACGTTCGCGTGGAGGACCTCAAAGTGCAAATCAACAATGCCACTGAGACTACAGGGCCTGGCGCAGACAAGGTCGTACAGGATCGCGACCATGGTACGCCGCCCACCCCGATATATGAAAAACACTGACTGGCCCTTTCCAGCGCTTAAGCACCTCCGCACGCTGCTTTCGCTCCTAGTCACGAACGTAGAGGCGCGCAAGCTGCTCACAGACTTCTCTCTCCTCGGCCGTGACCTCCTCGCGCGCGGCGCGGTACACGCCGCGGAGATGATCCGGCCCGACGAAGAGCGCCTGGCGGGCGTGGACCAGAGCGCGCCGGCGGACGCGTTTATCGACCCCAATGAAGCAAGCGGCCCGACCTCGGATGCACTTCCGGACAGCGTAAATGCGACGAGTGGCGATGTCGCTCAGCGCGTCCACGCGGGTGACCTCCCCGGAGCGAAGGATGTGTTGCAAGGCAGTACGCAGGGCGTCAGAGACGATACCCAGACGCGAGCCGCGGAAACAGTAATGGAACTCAAGAGTGACGTCATCGAAGAGCAAGAAGAGTTGGAGGAGGCAGAGAAAGAGGGTGACGAGGTGAAGGTCGAGGAGAAGAAGCGAGGGATGAAAGAAAGGATGAGGGCTCTCAAGGTATGCACAAACACATTTGAATTTCGCGCTTAGAAGTTGACACTATGCTAGGACAACGTTAAAGGTCTGTCCGATCGCGTGCCCGACAAGCACAAAGATCTCGCGCGCGACAAGGTGGAACGCGGAAAGCAGTTCCTGAACGAAGAGTATTTGCCCAAAGACAGGCGCGATCAGTTTGTATACAGGGGCAAGAAGGTACGCACATTTTTTTCTGACACTGTGATTGCGACAATTATTGACGGTACCAACAGGTCATCATGGAGTGCCAGAAGCACGACGACTACCAAGAATCTGTCACCTGGTTGCTTGCTTTCATCGAGGAGTACGCAGGACATGGTCGCAACGCAGCGGGTACAGGAAAGGATCATGTTGGGGGCATCACAGATGTAAGCATCCCATCACCCCTTTTGCGTACATGTTGCTGATAGACTCCTGGAGGATCCCACAATTTCCCAATGCTTTGAAGATATACGAGTAGTCTTGGAGCGTTTCGCAGATGGGAAGAGCTTGAACATTATCAAGGAGGCAGTCGACGCAATGGCAGACGATGCGCGCCGCGACCAGGAGCTGAAGGAGTGGTGGCAGAGCGTCGACGCTTACATTCGCAAGGTAAATCGTCCTAGTCAGCTCACACAGTACTCGGCTGATCATGCTACGTAGGTTCTCTTGGAGCCCGGGTACGTTATCGAGCCGGATTGCAATAGACAAGGGAAAATCTTGCGCGAAAACGGCCGCCAGTTCTTCGACGACAAGTACAAGGAGCATTTCGACAACCTGTTCGGCAGTGTCGCGGAATGGGCGAAGGGATGGAAGGAGGACCCGGTGCGTATAAGCTGGTTGAGTGGCATATCAGCATAGAAGTTGACCGGATATACCCGCTTCTAGATCAACAAGAAGTTCGGCGAAGATTGGGCAAAGTTGGCGAAGGATCTCGTTTTCGACAGCGAGGGAAAGCTCGCGTTCAAGCGCGAGCTATGGGACGATGTCCGCAGCGTGCTTCTCCCCGCCTTCATCGAAAGGGTAAGCTCCATTCCGCGCATACGATGCACAGCGCTGACCCAGTGCCTAGGTCGGCTACATCCCCATTCCGCGCATCGAGTACACGGACGATAGTCTCGACCTCGTCGTCGAGAACCTCACCCTCGAGGGCCGCAACCTCTTCCCGAACATCATCGGCGTCGAGTCGCACAACCACTTCCGCTTCTCCCCGTACGGTGCGATTGTGCGCGATATCAAGCATGGACGCCAGGCACACGACGAGGAGACGCACCGCGTGCGTATCACGCTCGAGCAGATGCAGGCAGACATGCGCGATGTGCGCTTCGTGTACCGCAAGAAGTCGGGCGTCGTGCGCATGCGCGATGAGGGTGTGGCGGATGTCCTCCTTGGTGGCAGCGGGCTCAGCGTGAGTGCCTCTTGTCCTTAGTACGCGTACAGACTGACCTGACGTTCGATACGTAGATTACCATCGACCTCGCGACCTCACCGTCCTCACCCTCGCTCCTCGCCGCGCCTAAGGTGAATGTATCCATCGATTCGCTCAAATTCGCAATCCGCGACTCGAACCACGACTTCTTGTACAAGACGCTGAAGCCGCTCGCGACGCTCCTCGTGAAGCGCCAGCTCGAGAAAGCCGTTGGCGAGGCCGTCGCGCTCGCGGTCGGCGTCGTCGAGGAGGGCGTCGGGCGTGTGCTGGCGGGCCTGAGCAACATGGCGGGTGCAGCGAAGACACAGGCGGCCGCGGACAAAAACGGGGAAGTCAGCCCGGTGTCGGCCGGCGGCGCTGTCGCTGCCAAGGCGTCTGCGTCACCGACGCGTGCGCCCCCCGGCCCGGCCGCCGCACGCGTCGCTTCGATCGCGTCGAACGAAAGCAAGAAGAACGCGCAGTTCAAGGTCGTCACGGACCCGCGCCAGTCCATGCTTGCAAGCGATGGGCAGCAGGAGGGCTGGATGAACAAGATTGTGGAAGCGAAGACCGTGGCGCGCGGCGCGGGGACACTCGACGAGGCGAACTGGAGGAGCGAGGCGTGAGTGTGTTTCTTTGTCAGTCTGGGGATCTTTAGCTGACATTTTGTTTGATAGATTTACGCTAAACTAGGTCTTCGAAATAAAGAGAATCTCTTAATTGCCTTCTGTAAATTAGGTTTATAGACACAATTTCATAGTACGATCATCTACGACTTTCTTCCTCCTTTCTCAGTAAGTGAAGCATCCCAACTGTTTCCTGTATAATTCATATGACCTCACTATTCGTGACTCGAAATTTCCGTGAACGCGTCCATCTTCTTGAAACGAAGTGGGCATGGCGCAGATCTCGACTTGAGCTGATCGCAAACGCTTGATATCTTGATGCGCACACTGATACATTCTACTAATTAGCGCCCAACGTCATCGCTTAGGAAAGTCGTCATCGCTTAGGAAAGTGATCGATATGTGATATGTTTCACCGTCAGCTTCTGAGGCTCACCCCATAAAACATGTTCTTGTCGCACCGAATCTGATACAGAAAGGTGGTCCGGGCGATGTTTCCAACATCACTGTGATGGGGTGAAATCGACTAAAATCTCAGGGTCGGGCCGTCAGGAAAAGTAGTAGTATCTTATTTATGGAGACATACTTCATTTTACATCTATGTGATTCGGTTGTGTCCGCTCCAAGGTCTTAATCCACAAGGCATTGAGAATTTGATACGCTGGGGATCGTTCCTCGGAGAAGTGAAAAATAAAAGAGCATATTCCGGTTTATTTACTCTTTCATATATCCCACCACCACTGCTGATAACATATCTGCCTTTTTCAGTATGTCATGGTCAGCTGAGGTAATGCTCTGTCATATCAGGTTGAATTTATCATCGATTAAAGATATTACTGGTTACTGCACCGTCTCCGGCCTCTATATCATTGCAAAGTATGGTACCTTCTATCACTGCGTCTCTTTGCGCATCGCCCCAATAGTCGACGCTGGATGTAGGATCAAAGGCAGGCTCAGCTACCCAGGCATTTCTTCGGATGTTCAGTACTAGCCGTGACCCCTGTGCGTTACGCAAAGTAAGCTAGATATAAGGCATTCGTATTACGCCAAGGGAGCGCACCGCTATCGAGTAAAGCAGCAAAAACCACCTGCGTAAATGTACAGCTCAGTCGGGGACAGAGGGTTCGGTCGCAATGGAAGCTATTTCCTCGACTCACGGGTGCCACAGGTCATTAAAATAGCCCAACTTCGACGACAGGTCGCTGACCATTGTCAGAAGTGTCGCAACTGTGTATCAATAGGTCATTCGGACTATCTGTACGACAAAAGTGACGACGTACTAAATATTAGGAAGAAATAGAGTGTCCCGTCACGTAACATAGACAGCTCCAGACGAATAAACTCATATCCAGGCTTTTTGTTATCGATGGTGAATAGATACCGGAACAGATGCAAAAGCTTGAACAGAGTCAGTAAGAACAGTACGCCTAGCCAGGATGATGAGCGCGGTTCATGCCGTGATATAATAGTTGGTTACTCACAGCTAGCAAAAAGTGCGGGTATCCTGAGAGTCTTGGATATGAGCACCAAAATCAGTGCAGGGTGTAAAAAACTCACCATGCAAGTAACTCAGATCTATACAGCGGCATGTCCTTCTTCGGCACTGTGAAGCATCCAGGCCCATGTATAACCGGACGTTCACTTCCATGTTGGCCTATCTCCACGCGAACTGTGGTCACTAGTTCGCCCTAATACACGAGCTGGATATTAGCAATCCGTATTATGCGCATGGTATCGGGTGTCGAAGACTGACAATTGTTTCAACTAAACGTGTTGTATGAATTAACAGAGAAAAAGCGTTGATTTCTGAGAGATGAAGGCAACTTGAGAACAAAGGACCTTACCTGCCCACAATATCCAAACCAGCGCAATGACTACCACGCAAAAAAAGGCTTAGAATACGACGACCTGTGGATTTGATGAAACGCGGTTATAAGTACTCGCCTTTCCGTGAATCTCGATACAGAGCGCACACCCGCAATGTGAACAGTGCGCTCACTGGAGGAAGGATGCAAATAACTCCGCCGCTATAGATATTTGAGAAATTAATCGGCAATTCGAAGGACTAACCCGCTTACAATCCGTGATACCAGACATATGTCGAGCATCTAAATAGAAGAATGATTAGACGTATCTTCTAAATCTCTCGCATCTTACATCTGAGACTAGATTGGTATCGATAATCGAAAAGCAGATTGGCATACACTCACATCTGGTACATCATTAGCAAGACCTCGGACTGCAAGAAAATTCTCGTCCATCAGTATTTGTTGCCTAACACGGAAATACTAATTCTGTATATGAACGTACTGTGGAAGAGAGCACTGGCGTTCAAAAAAAAATTGTTACGATGCAAAATGTTTAGGTAGGACGAGCTTACGATAGGTGCAGAAACGGATAATATCTTAAGATAATGTATAGAACCTTCGGAAATGACCACGCGGCGCTGCAAGCGTGGAATCAGCTTGCTATTTCTCCATGAATCAGGTATTCAAACCTCCATATGAGCGTGACCTCGTCTCCGAATAACAG
Source organism: Hypholoma sublateritium FD-334 SS-4 (assembly GCA_000827495.1). Taxonomy (NCBI): domain Eukaryota; kingdom Fungi; phylum Basidiomycota; class Agaricomycetes; order Agaricales; family Strophariaceae; genus Hypholoma; species Hypholoma sublateritium. Next base: position 174,667 of record KN817553.1, read on the forward strand.
AATTGTGTCGTATACCAAGACTGTTATCGCTGATACTGATAGCCACCGATATGGCACACGAGATCGTTAGAATGATTTGGGAGACGATTGGAGGGCCGACAACGCACGCGAAACATAATTGAGAACCTGCAAGGACGTTAAAGCTTCGCCCATAGGAACGATAACCAGTATCGCTCTAGCGTTCGTCGCGCGGCGTGGGGGTGATGAAGAACCTGCTTGAAGATTAAATTTAGGATCCATCCGCTTATATGTTACATTGTTACCCTGTGCTTTCCCAATTTAGAATGTGAGAAAATGAAGGTATTTGGACGGTGCAAAACAAAACATCAGAGGTACCGCCATTCCTCTTCATCATTTGACCGCCGAGGCGCTGCATGCCTTGTACTTCATTATTGCCGCGAATATTTTTATTTCCGTATATCTCTACTAAGGTGTGAAAATTGGGACGATTGCTGCGAGTGTTTGTTTTGTATATTACGTGCTTGCAAAAAATAAAATCTGCAGGTGAGTGGAGCCGGAGTTCTATGAAAAGAGTGCCAAAATCACAATTTGTGTGCTGTGAGAATACAAAGCAGAGATGCATTTCTGACATCTTGATGCAGAGGAACGGTGATACGATACGCGGGAGTGATACTCAGTCATAAAATCAAGTCATGTCCATGATCAGTAAGTAATACAACGCATGTTCATTGTTCACTTTCCTTCAAGAACTAGGGCTTGATTGCCGTTTACAAAGCTCACGGAGCCTCGGAGGAAGACTCGGATACATGCTAGTGTGCGGATCAAGAATATCATCTCACGGCAATGATAGTAGGCTGCCGTCTCGACATGCTCTTAAAGGCAGCTCTTCTAACCTCGAATATTGACTATAACTTCAGAGATCTCTGAGTAAGAGATCAGCCTTTTCAGAGGATGGAGTTAAGAGACTTGCTCTACTTACTTTCAAGGTCTTTTTGATCTTGCCAGTGAGAACACGATGAGACAGGTAAGTTTCCCGTCATCTTCCTATTCATAGATTCATAAGATGGGGGTTGTGCTCTCCTGAAGTCACGGCCGCGGCAGTATGACTCGGTCACTCGGAACAATTGAAAGTTCACCAAGATGCCTGATCCTTGGTGGTGAAAAATTTCCCACGAATTTCGAGTTTATTCCTCTATCGTTCACATCGTTGGGAGCCTTTTTCGAGAAAAAAAAACGCCCAAAAAGGTCAATTTTTATCCGGACGGAAAATAGGCATCTGGAAGGCGCATTTCTGGGTATTTTTTCCCAAAAATTCTCCTACGGCTTCTTTCGATGTATACGCCCATCTTCCATGCGGCTGAAGCACAGTTTTGTGTCGAAATTGTCTGCCCCCAGAAGGCTATCTTTCTCAAAATGACACAAAATAGCAACAGTTTGCTCGGATCAGGCATTCCCCACGCGACCATGGTCATGTGATTTTAGTAGCCGGAATTTCGTGAATTTCTCACGGCTCAGTCTAATCCTCCTTTTTGTGTCATCCTCCCCCGATCAAAAGTCAGCGCTTCATCCGTTCGCGTCAGGCCTTTAGGCATTTGTCTAGCCAACTCATATGCGAATCAACATGAACTAGGCTTGATTATATCTGCTTGTACCGACGGAAAATCAGCAGGGTGATCCTTGTACTGTCTACCTCTCTAGAAGCCACTCGCTGTCGCGCAGAGTGGTCGTTGTGGCTGCGCTGTGGCCTCGAGTCATTGTCAGGAATGCCTATAAACGGAAACTGAGCAAGTGTTGAACAATGCACAATTCTATTCGGTATCGCCACGCAAAATCATTATGGACCACCGGCCATATTATATTATAAAACACTCCTCACCTTTCTTTCAGCACATGAAAATCCCGCACTCTTCAAGGACGGTCGCATAACATCAGATATGCCTTCCTGCTCTGCCTCGAACAGTATTTCCCCCACCGCTACTGCTCCTCGAGGCTTTGCCGAATCGCTTTATCCAGATCGCATCCTCTTACGTGGCGACTATTGCCTAGTGAAGAAAGAACGCCCCAATGGCATTCTGGCGTGGACCGTGGGTCTTGCAATCGGACACCCAATATTCGAGGTTGTATTCTGCGATGTCCGTCTGTCTTATGCCTTTTTGAATTAATATCTTCTTCAGAGCGAGGCAATGAGATTTAAATATCTCGTTACGTTACTGGAGAAACATAATGGGAGGGCGATCTCGTCGTATATGACATTCGAGAGGGGGGAAATATGTGCGCTTCCAACATACGACTCGTTGTGTGACATGCCGCTTGGTGCAGGCAAGAAACCTGGAGAAGGAGTGCGTGCTGAGCGCTGACCAATGGTCTGGGCATGCCTCGGGCACTGACTACTTCGTTTTAGGACTTCGTTTGGGCGGTTATGCCTCCAAAGCGAGACAATGGCGTACGCACAGTCCCCGAGACGCATGTACCAGCCGTTTATGTTGTGAGTCAATCAATTTCTGCTCTGAAATCTCCATACCGACTAACTGATAATGAAGACAACCTTCGACGGGGAACACCTCGTTCGTATCTTAGCGGGAGAATATCATCGCTTCGTAATTCCGGTCGACGATATCAAGGTATATTTTTTAAATGCATAAACCAAACATTCCAAGCGATGCTTTATTTTGTTGTTGTTGTTGTATAGCCTCTGTACCGGCTATTGTACTACTTAATAGATCTACTCACAAGTACTTGGGTGACGTCGTTAAACTCCCAGGATTTCGCAGACTTTTAACTTTGACGACTGAAAACCGCATACTACATACAAGTACAATCTCTATGAATCACTTGCCAAGGCCATGCCGCCTTGCGGCTGATCATCCTCGCACAGTCGCTGCACCCTCCGAAGCTGTGCTCGAGTGCATTTGCGATCTACTAAAAATAGATTAGTTCATCCGCCTCCTGAGTACCTGAGAGTACTTACCTGGTGCGAGTGGCCGGCCACCCTAACCATTTGTGGCTACTCGGCGACTCGGGGAGTCCAGTCAAAATTAAATGCCGTGTCGATAACGTAGCTATAGCACTGCGTGCGCGGATCACATCAAGTCTCTGTTTCTTCCGAGTTGTCGCCCGGTAAGGCGTTGCGTTAGATGAACATAAGTTCAGTTTGATTCAGGACTAGAGCCATGCCTAGTCCGTTGTGCATCTATTTCGTGAGTACATCTTTCCAAGAGTGCTTACCCACCAAGAAGAGTCTTGGCCTGTGAGTAATGAAAAGCCTTGGAAAAGCCTTGAAGTATGTATGCACCAAAATGTAACAGATAGATAATTTCATCAGCTCATTCTTGCTACTTGTAGAACTAAATTATTCTCAGAGTTATACTAGATTTACTTCACTGGACGTTTCAGACAGGGACAACTCATTCTTTGAATGCCCAAATAAAAATGCTTAAATAACTTCGACTGACATACATATTGTAATAAATATACACGACTAGGGTGCTTCTGGACACGAGACATGGTATCCCAATAAAACACGCTAACACTATCCTAGGTGAATGTTTGAGCAGGGAGAGCGTTAAACGCTGGGCAGAGCGCATCCCAAGCAGCTGAATTGCACGAAGGTTTAATCAGATCATATTTGGCCAGGATAAAAAGACGCTTACCAGGATGAGCCGCTGAGACAATATCTGTGGGGTCTTCAGCCATGACAACAGCGAGACCGCTGAAAATTCCAAAGTAAGTATCGCAGTTTTCTAGGGACCCTGCGGCTGGAGACGACTCACCGATCCAAATGCCAATCAATGTGGCTACGGACTTAATTAGCTACATACCGGAATAATAGTCATAAAACAAGCGCACCAATGCATAATCCAAGGGCCTGCGTTATCGGTTTCGAAGCGAATGGTAACGTTGTCGGATGTCGATGTGCCAGAGTTGACGACGTCACGTCTGACTGGGTTGTTGTAGTTGTAAACGGTGCTTCCGGCACTACGAACTACGGAGAACGCATGACCGTGAAGATGAATGGGATGCTATCAGAAGTGTGAGTATGGTCAAACACATGCCCTAAAGCAATGACATACCGGTGCACCGGGCGCGCCACCGGGGATGTTGATCTCAATCACTGAGTTAAGAGGAAGAGTGTAAACAGAGCCAGTGGGAAGGAGCGACTGCGCCGCAGTGTTACCACTGAGAATCTGAAGAAGAACTGGGACCGAAGGCGGGACAAAGGAAACCTGATTCACAGTAAACGCGCCTCCGGTAAGAGCGATGTTGAACGACAGTGGGAAAACAGTTCCGTTGGAGTTCGCTGCGCTGACAGCGGGTCCCGGAGCGGCTGGGTTAGTGAGTGGCTGAAGTTGCGTCTCGTTCATAGCGCGCACACTGGTCGTCTGAGGGGTAACCGGGTCCACGATAGCCGCACCGGCGTAACGAAGGATGGCAGAATTCACGCCGCCGGTGAAGCCGCTTGGGCCGCCAACGTTAGGGAGCGCACGAACCCAGTAGTTGGATGTCTGCTGGTTGGCCTGTAGAATGAAAGAATAGCGCTGCCCGGCGTAGATCTGGATTGAGTCGACACTGAGGGGCTGAACGTTCTGACCATCCACCTCGATGATAATCTAGAAATGAATAATCAGATGATTTATTCGGAGAGTTTATGGCATCGTATAAAGACTTACCATTGTGTGGTTATCGATCGAGAACACGTAGTTGGGATCGCAGGAAACCGAAACGAGACGGAAGCGGTAGCGCTTGTTGGGAGTGACTGTGATAACGGCAAGGGGAGCGGTGAGATCGCCGGCATAGCGTCCCAAACCATTGATCAAAGTAGCATCAGATTGGGGAGGTATTCCGGATGCAGCCAGGACAGGTGCAACTGTATGATACCTGAATATTTGTTAGTTTCTTCGTCAAAATAGAAATACAATTGCGGACCAGTCTGCGAGAGTGATGACAGTGGTGTCTACAAAAGGTGATATCAACAACGGCTCCGTCAGTTTATGTATCAAGCTTACCGTCATCTACATCGTATCTGGAAATGATATTGTGAGTTCCCGAAGTCTGCACATCGGCGAAACAATATACTTACTGGGACAAATAAGGGTCGGCGGGATCATATACCACCATGGCACCTCGGAGACCATCACAATATTGCGTAGCTGTGTGATCCAATGTCAGATGAAATTTCTATACAACAAAGAAAATTGTCTCACAGTAATGAGAGTGATACCAGTATGTTCCCGCTTGGTCGAGAGCCGTGAATTGGTAGTTAAATGAGTTGCCTGGGATGATGGGGCACTGGTTGACGCCGACAGGGCCATCTGCCCATGCCGATCCTTTCTGGAAAAATCCGTGCCAATGCTGAAGTGGACAGCGTCAGAATAGAATTCGCGGAACATGGGAGCCGAAAGAGCTTACAATGCTGGTGCTGACAAGCATGGACGTATCGTCCAAGTTGTTAACGAGATTCAGGTTGAACGTGTCGCCCTATAAGAAAAGTTTGATATTTACTTGAGATGGAGGAAACCGGGCGAAATCTACCTTCTGTCCTACGATGAGAGGACCAGGAAACGTCGCCGCGCCTGATACGGCTCCTGCCAACACAGCTCTACAGTGGGCGTTAGAAATATCTAAATAAAAGAAAGCAGAGTATTAACGCACGAGCGGCTGAATCCGTCGGGACTGATGACATCGTTTTCGATGTACAGGTTAGCACTGGGTCCAATTGATCCATATGCGGTAGACAGAAGAGACAGAGCAAAGGCGCTGGAGAGGGACCACATCTTGAAGCGAACAACGAGGCTGTTGGTCTATAGAATATCTTGAACGAAGGGTTTATATACCTTCGGCATATTGACCTGGATCTGCAGTAAGTATGCCGCTTTGACAAAGAATCGTCACATAATATTCTATAACACCATCCTCATCTGTTGAGATACGCATCATCCATTGCGGACTGTCCGAGTGGTGAGAAATGCCGCGCCGTACCTAATTTTACCCACAGTAATAATCAAGATATCCGCTGATCGGTAGGCCTCTAAATCAAAGCCACTTGTGTCCCTTGAAGGAACTTTTGACATCATGCAGACCTCATGATCTCGTTCGATAATGCATTCTGTGAATGTATGGAGCTTAATGGAAATGACAAGAGTAAGCTGTTACGCTCAGTGTGAAATCTACAGGAACTTTGAAGCACTGAGCGCCCGCTTGACGCGCAATCACTGAGCTTCAGCACAAGACCGGTAGAATCTTTCCGTGTCCGGCGCGATTTAAATATAGCCAGTACGTTAATCTAGCATTAAAAATAGATCGTTGGCAGTCTTGCATGTTGTCATGGCTCAGAGAGTTTGGAGAGACGTAGAGACGTAGACGTAATAGTTGTATTCTTTGATCAAAGTACACAAGAACCATAATTTTTATTCTTGGCTCAATGGACGTTAGTAAATCCTTCATTGTCGCATTATGCAAACCGACCTTACCTCTTCGGGAATATTGCTCCGTTTCTAGCTGAGGCTTATTTCCGACTTATTAATAAACTCTAATTTTAGGTCATGCCTTGAGACTCTGATAGGAACTGAAACGTATAAGTCGCTTTATCACCTTTTATCGCCCGCACTTTGACAAGTGATAAGCATTGTTCATGATCAAGACACTAGGCATCTGACAAGGTTTGTACAGAGCAAACTTACATGCATACGGCTTCTATACGAGTGATGGCGGCCGCGCAATATTGACTCTTGAGGAAAGTGCTGCGGAGTATGTGAATCCTCTCACAGAACCGCGTCAAAAAGCGGACCCGCGATCAAGTTTATTTCCTCGAGCTTGGCACTTTCGGATGCGAATCGCGTGGTGTAGGATGGGCGAGCGCAGTCTCGTGAATATGTTGCGCGACAGGTGGCTAGTAGCAGGCAGAGAATTTGTATTCATTTTTGCTACCAGCTGCTACGAGTCCAGTATATACACCGTCTATAATGACTCGCAAATTTTGGAGCGAGTAACGTAGACCCTGCGGGGAGCAAGACGATTCGGGTAAGTGATTTGAGTGCCTCATCTATCACGTAACATATTATTACTCGAGATAAAAATCTCCTTCTACTGTCTCGGTCACCAGAGGTCGGTCGCCAGTCCACCTGAGGAGAGCGTCTATGCCCGCTCCTCGGGCATGATTCTGTTTTCAAAGACGCCGACATCAAAGGACGTTCCTACCTTCTGATCATGGATGTCTTCGAAGTACGGGAATACGAGAATAAGGAAGTCCGTTCATCGGCCTCTCGCCGACGACTGAGAAGGAGCCCCGTTCTCCACGCGGACGGATAAGCGCTTGCAATTTACCTTCCATAACAAGCCGAGAGATGGCGTTGTAACTTGTACTCGTCGGCTATTCCTTCCGGCCCGCGGGCGAGGCTCCCACGCTCATCTCGACGGCATCACTTGGGCACCACAGTCTTTGCGCAAAAGTCATCATGGGCTTGAACTTCTGATCTCCTGACGTAGATAAGACATGGTGGAGCGGTCTACGGACCTGTGTACCACGTCGGTGGTTCTTCAGCGGCGCGTCCACCAGAAGTATCAGCAAAGTATCAGATAACTTGTCTTTGCGGGATGAGCGTCTGATGGGCCAAGAGTTCCCGGATCGAATGATGACGGGACAAGCAACAGCAAATAAGCTCGGAGCTCCGGGGAGTCATTGAAATTTGAAGCTCTTGTGAAGCTCCAATGAAGCTGTCGTAATTGGCGAGGTCCACTCGTGGCCCCGCGAGAAACAGAGGTATCATCAGGTATCATGAGTCGTCGTACGGTTGTACTCGGACATCCTGTCTCTATGCTTTGGCAGTCCCCCAGGCATCTGTACCTCCCCCACCCCCACAGTCGTCCCTGTGGCGTAGGTCCACGTCAGCGGGAGCTGTACACCCATGCGAGCCTACATTTTGAGGTGATATATGAACTCGCTGCTAAGGAGGTGCCGCAGACGCAACGCTTCGTGCACATGTCCTGCTGTCGTTACTGCTGCGGAGGTGCAGGGCTGCGCTCATTCAAGCGTGGTTCCCTCCCGACACCGAGTCGTTTTTTTCTGTGTTTTCCATGTGTTTCTCCTTTCCACATTATCACATTCGACCACCATCTCTTGTACCCACCGCCATGTGTGAGTTCGTTGGCGTTGGTACGTTGTAGTACGTTGTTCAAAATGAGGGCACCGAATGACACCGGTCCCACATTCCGTTGGCGAGTGTAATTGTACAGCCATTTCGGTGGCACATCATACCTTTCCACCACCGCCTGCCATGCTGTGGAAGAACCTAGTAGTGTGGAGAATTGAGGTTTTGGGAGCAAGGTGGTGTTGGTCTGCTGTAATGCTAAATTGCATCATGCGCATTGCGCACAGAACTACTCTCTCCTTATCAGATATCTTGCCTCTAGGGCTATTAATGCGCCTGCATAATTGATACACACTGCATCGAGTCTATGGATCAGGCGACCGATAAATTTGCATAGAAAGGTGTATATTAAGCGTTTTCATATTTCTTGAATTCAATCGAAGTGAAGGTAGTGTGGGTGGGATTCGGGACTGACCTCAAGTTCAATTCTAATCTACGGTAGATCCTTCACTTTGCGTTTCACACCCTAGAAATTATATGAAATAACAGATAGTTATGAAAGGACGGTAGCGCATATTTGATTGTGAATTTGAGAGACATGTCCTATCCTATGTAACATGCCGTTCTGAATCCTGTTGGCAAACAAACCACTCGAGTTGTGCATGGGTCTGGAGCCCATGCAAGAAGGTAACCCTTGCTCCGTAGTATGTAGTGCGTCCCTTCTCGTTTTCTTCTTCGACAATGCATTTTCCCTTGTAAAAGTACTACGCTGGACGACCTCGAGGGATTACCTTTTCGGTCACGCAGTGATGACTTGCCACAAGCGCAAACTTGGAAACTAACTCGAGCTTCTGTTTCCATAACTTGAATTCAGGGGAAATTATTGAGCTCCCCTCTACACTCCTTTACACCTTCACCGGACAAGTAAAATCTATGTAGAATGTTTAAAGACCAACCGGGTAGTATGTAACACGCTTGCAGGTACCAGGAGTGATTGGTTATCTTTTATCACGGCGATCTGGTACATCTATCTTCAGGCATACTAAATTCAACCCTGATCCCCAAAGTACTGCTTAGTATCATTCCGCCATCGGGGGACTCGTTCTGCTACCGTCGTTGATTCCACTTGGAGGAAGAATTCTTTCCAAAGTTCCATTTTACGGTGCCCGCACCGCACGGGCATAAGTTCAGCATAACATGCAACCAGAACACGACCCATTAGATACATACGCGATGTCTTTGCGTCCGGCGAGGTGTGCTATACCTCTCTGAGATAGCGTTTATCAGATCAGCGGCAGTTCTCACGACCTCTCCGGAGGAGCTAAATTCACAGTGGGTGGCCTCTCCATAGCAGAAGACAAGCATTTGTACCGCACGCCTGGTGCATTTCAGACGCATGAGTTATTTGGGGGGCTCTCATTCGGCAATGTTTCTTGTCCTGATGCGCCGTACGGCAAACCGACGTACGTACTACGGCGTACGGCATCCCAATGTCATGCACATTCGCGCCTGTGCCGGCGCGAGGGATATGGCGCTTGGCTACATGCGTCGATATAGTAAGAGTGAGTACGTGTTGCTATCAGTAATGAGTCAACCGCGTCTGGATTTTCTGCGAGCGTATTGGGGGACACGGCGCGCGCGTGACGCTTCCTAGTGATCGGGCCGAACACGGACGGGATGTTTCCGGATATCGCCGGCGGGGTTTGAAGCTGAAGCTACAGTGCAACCAAAATTCAATTTGAACATTCCTCGCCGCGGCTGTCTCACACCTAGCAAAAATTCCGCTGCACGACTTCGGCGCCCCCCCCCTTCCCCCACGCACGATTTCCTGTCGATGGCAAGTCGATCATCGATGGACTATATGTAGAATGTCCTGTGGGCCAGCAGTTACCCAGGCTAGCAGCCTGTTTTGAAGTCACTCCCTCTTTCCTATCGCGTCCCACCCCACTTCCCAGTCGATGTTGTTCCGGCTGCGTCTGCACTCGCCAGCCCGCTCCTTGGCGTTACCAACCCCAGTGCTGCCCAACATGGTTGGGACGCTGGCCGACTTCTAACTCCTCGACGCTTTGAGCATCGGGGTGCTGCTTCCGTGGCGGAGCGACGCGAAATGGACGAAAAGTGCGTGGCAATGGAGAACGGGACGCAGGGAACGCCCATTCTATCATCGACACCTGTTCTTATCCCCCATGCGTCGGGAGATAACATGTCCGACTTCTAGCTCACTGTGCCTTCGGTTCACAGCTAGTCCGGTGCGGCGAGGCGGTGGACGGGATATGCCTGGGTGGTGCGCACTGCATGAGCACGTAGGGGGGGTCGGGGATGGGTGGAGGATCAGGGGCACGGCAGTTCTACGTAGGTTGGCGGTGCGTGCGCGGGAACACGTTGGGAACACGCATTTGGTAACGGCTGATGGGGATACGGTCAGAGGCGCCGCGCGAGCAGTAGCCGGGCTGCGCGGAGTCGCATCCCGGGGAACGTGGACGCAAACAAGACGCCGCGCGCATCTGCAGTGATAGTATGAGGCGGATTTTCCAATGCACTGTGCGCACGGTCCGTGCGCGTCGATGTCGTCAGCGCCTACGCTACGACGGGAACCAGATCGCGAAGGTACTCGCGCCGGCATGCGCACAGATGGGTTAGATGGGTTACTGCTGCATGATGCATGGACGTCGGCTAGCGATGGGAAGATGTCCTGATTTGAAATGTAGATACCGAATAATGCGGGCAGCAACTCATTTGCCATAACGCGCATACTGGCTGAAATCATATAAATTATTTGGCGAAGACACTGAAACAGTACACACAAGCACAACTATATATGATGATCGATGAGGGCTTATACCACGGGAACAACCTTAGAAGGTTTGGGCTGGAAGAGCATCGAATGCTGGGCAGAGCGCGTCCCAAGAGGCTAAATCACGCAAGCGGCGCATCAGACCAGAGCTACATAGGCGAGAAACGTAGATATCTCACCAGGGTGAGCCGCTGTGGCAATGTCGGCAACATCTTCAGCCAAGACAATGGCGAGACCACTGGAAAGAGTCACGTAAGAATCAGGAATTTCAACATCAATAAGGTCGCCTCACCGGTCCAAATGCCAGTCGATGTGGCTAAACGTTTGGCGATGAATATATTTTCAAAATCGAAATATTGAACAACAGACGCACCAATGCATGATCCAGGGGCCTGCATTGTCGGTCTCGAAGCGGATAGTAACATTGTCGGACGTCGAAGTGCCAGTGCTGACGACGTCGCGCCTAACTGGGTTGTCGTAGTTGTACACGGTGCTTCCAGCGCTCCTGACTACGGAGAATGCGTGTCCGTGAAGATGAATGGGATGCTAAGCGGTGTATGAGCATGGTACAATGTATACCCCAGAACGACGTCTTACCGGTGCACCCGGTGCGCCTCCGGGTATGTTGATCTCAATCACTGAGTTGAGGGGAATCGTGTACACCGAACCAGTGGGGAGGAGCGACTGGGCTGTGTTCGCGCCGCTAAGGACCTGGAGCAGAACTGGGACCGAGGGCGGAACGAATGAGAACGTGTTAACGGTAAACGAGCCGCCAGTTAGTGCAATGTTGAACGCCAGCGGCACGACGGTTCCGTTAGCGCTTGAAGCTGTGACCGCGGGGCCCGGAGCAGCCGGGTCGGTCAGCGGGTGAAGCTGCGTCTCGTTCATGGCGAGCAAGCTGGTAGTCTGAAGGGTCACCGGATCCGCGACAGCCGCACCGACGTAACGGAGGATCGCCGAGTTCACGCCACTAGTAAAGCCACTTGGGCCGCCGACGTTGGGGAGCGCACGGACCCAGTAGTTAGTAGCCTGCTGGTTGGCCACAAGGATAAATGAGTAGCGCTGTCCAGCAAAAATCTGAATCGAGTCGACCAAGAGCGGCTCGACATTCTGACCATCCACTTCAATGATTGTCTATAAAAAGGAACAATTAGAAATGTACATCCACCCATGTCCTAGGCGCTTACCATTGTGTGATTATCGATAGAGAAGGTATAGTTGGGGTCACAAGAGATCGAGACAAGGCGGAAGCGGTAACGCTTGTTGGCAGTGACGCTGATAACCGCCAGGGGTGCAGTGAGGTCGCCAGAGTAGCGCCCCAAGCCGTTGATCAAAGTAGCATCAGACGTCGGAGGCACTCCGGAAGCACTCAAAACAGGTGCGACGGTATGGTACCTAACAATTGCTTAAATTTGGCGTTGAAAGAGAGCTCGGAATATTTACCAGTCCGCAAGGGTGATAACCGTGGTGTCTGTGGAAAATAATTAGAGTGAGACTTCCTAAGTCCATGTTTTCATTACCGTCATCCACATCGTATCTACCAATGCCACCGTTAGCGTCTCTGGCCTGCACATTAACGGATTAAAAGCTCACTCGGATAAATAAGGGTCGGCGGGATCGTAAACCACCATTGCGCCTCGGAGGCCATCGCAATACTGTGTAGCTAACGGTGCTTGTGAGTTTAGGTTTTAAAAAACATCATGAACAGGTCTTACAGTAATGAGAGTGGTACCAATACGTCCCCGCTTGGTCGAGACCAGTGAACTGATAGTTAAAAGAATTTCCTGGGATGATGGGGCATTGGTTAACACCAACAGGCCCATCAGCCCATGCTGATCCTTTCTGGAAGAATCCGTGCCAATGCTACAAAGGAAGGTATTAGGAGAGTAATCCGGGGTTCAAGGGATCCGGGAGAGCTTACAATGCTCGTGCTAACAAGCATCGTCGTGTCGGTCAAATTGTTCACGACATTGAGACTGAACGTGTCGCCCTGCGCACCGCGTTAACCATCACTCGAAATTTGCGAAAACAATGAATGGGCGTGTACCTTTTGTCCAGCAATGAGAGGACCAGGAAACGTCGGTGAGCCTTGAACTGCTCCCGCCAATACAGCTCTATATTCCTGTGTTAGAACAACGTCTGAATGCAGGGCAATCGAATTCATAACGCACGAGCGACTAAACCCGTCGGGACTGATATCGCTGTTTTCGATGAAAAGGTTAGCAGTGGGTCCAATGGACCCGTACGCAGTTGACAGCAGAGATAAAGCGAATGTGCTAGAGAGAGTGCGCATCTTGGAGGGAACAACGAGGCTGTTATTCTAACGAACACTTTGTAGAGAGCGCTTTTATACACTTGAGGCATATTCCCCCGGATCTCTAGCATGCATTTTTTGACAAAAAAACGAATACATCATACGCGTAGTACCACTTGTCATCCACTTCGATTCTCATCATCCTCTATGGAACATTAAAAATAGGCTGTAAAACAAGGCCTATGTCCGTGGTTGTGAGAAATGCCGCACCTTTACTCACACTGATAATAAGCTTTCCGATGATCGGCACATCCCCAAATCGAAGCTACCGCGATTGTTGCGTGAATGGTGAACATCTACAGCTTGAATTCTGATGTTTGCGTGAACTGCATCGTTGTGGCAGAGAGAAACAGTCTAGTGTTACCCAGGCAAATTGTATTAAATTGTATTAGTGCGGCGAAGGTTTGAAAGGTAGAAAATGAGCGACCGCTTGACGCGCACTCGCTAAGCTTCAAGACGGTCCCGGCCAAATCCCTACGTGTGTCGCGAGATAAATATAGCCAGATCTTGGAGGAAATCCTGCATTAAAAATAGATCATTCCTGGGGTTCAGTGTTGCCATGGTTCAGAGTCAGGAGCGTTGAAAAATATAAAGTAAATATATGTTGCGTGATAGAGGCGCACAAGTAGTCATTATCTTTAGCTAGAAACAGGAAGGACAATATCATCCAATAATCCATCGTCATAAAATACTACTTCGGGCATATTTCTCCATTTTCAGCTGGCTAATTCTAAATTAAGATACGTTCAATCTTAGTTCGCACCGACTTACTGCAGAAAAACTGAAACATATTAGACGCTTACTCATTGGTATTTAGAGAAATGATAATTCTTCTCAATCAAAACTATCAGCATCTGATAGGCATTTATTTACAACAAATAGCTTGCAAATAGCAATTACGCTGCAACATCAACCGACTGAACATTACTGCAGCTTTACCAACACGCATGCTCAGGGTATCTGGCCCATCAATACGATTTTCTAACGGAAAGTACTGCGGACTATGTGAATACTCTCACATACCCGCGTCAAAAGTAGTCGCGGTCAACGCTATTCTTACGGCCCTGGCATTTTCGGTTGCGAGTCGCGTGGTATCGTCGGCCCATACATGGTGGGTTTTGTTGATCCTCATGCATGAACTCACTGAGTAACAAGAGGAATGTATCGCAAAGATAAATACATAGTCTACTTTGCTATTGCATTACTTTCCATTGGTACCGTGTGATCCCTGGTCGGTAGTAAGGTCAGACCTTACGAGGCATGTGAACGGCTCATCTGTGAATTGGGTAACCTGAGTGAGAAAGGATCGGTGCTTCATCCACCTATAGTCTAGTCCAGATCTTAATCACACATGACTGTTCAAGATAAATCTTTCATCTTCTCTTATCTACATTCTCAAGTCCTCTCGTTCCGTCGAAGCCCGCTCCCCGGGAGATGCTCTATTTCTTCAAAGACACCGAAGGTGCATGTGTTCTGATTATATACTTCGAAGGAGCTCGTATGAACGCAGGAATATTCCAACAAGAAGATCAAGCAAGAACTTCTCTCTCCTTGCGAGGACACCGCTGGAAACCGCTGGAGACCGGTCGTCTCCGTAGAATGATAAGCGCTTTACAATTTGACTCACAAAGCAAACTGCGTGTTGGCGTGGCGGTCATTACATAGTTGTTTATGCCGGACAGCCGACGTTACGTGGCATATTGCTACGATTTCATTATAAAGAACCTCCGGCACATACCAAGCGTTCTGATCTCCTGGAGCACGAGGGAATACGTACACCTCAGTGTGCCGGGAGATTTAGATGCGGTGCCGCACAGTCGGACGTTGCCGGGACAATCAACACCAAGCAAGACCACTGCTGACCAATCTAAAGCTGCCATGTTTGAATTACTTACTCGCTTCAACCAGTACTTCAACCTTGCTTCAACCATGTCAGTTACATGTGTCGCGGAATCGACCTCGCCCTACTGTTCAACGCTATGGCGAAACGATAGCCTCCTCTTGTTTGTCTCCGGATAGAGATATCTATTGGTTAACGTTATGCCATCTCGATTCTCCACCATCACTCAGGCTGTTCAACGTCGTGCATGGACACGGAGAGGCGTACGCCGGTACATACCCTATATACACGTGAGCTCATTCCAGGCTAGATTCCAGCTGCGACGCTTGGTAGACTTGCTGTCGTGATGTATGGTGCCCTTCAAGTGCCCCTCTTTTCGGCCTATCTTTCCAGTGCGCAGCGGTGCAGCAGACGGCGATCTTTCGTGTTTGGTTGCATGTCGTCACCTATTCAAATACTCTTTGCACGTGTTTTCGGTGATTCTGTCAGCTCTAGAATTTCCTTTGGCTACAACACTCACCGCTGGGACTAGAATCTGGCTTGACAACGAGCAAGTGCGATACGCACGCGGCAGGCTTCAGCAGACTCAGTGCTTTGGTCTGCGAAGTGTTGTAGTTCTTCAACCGTGCTGACTCGCACCCCGCGCTATGGCTCCGCTGCTGTCTTACGCCATAACCTACCCTTCCACCAACCCTATGCGATGCTGGTCTGGTTTCATGACAAATCGCAGTATACTTACATGTAGCAGCCATTTTGCTGCCTCTAAAAGATATTACCGATTTTGAAGAGATCGGACCAAGGTACGAGATTGTAATCGAGCTCCTGTGAAGGCGTGTCCAGTGTCGTACTTTCCGGACACTGCTCATGCTAAACTCCAGTCTCAGGCCGGGGACACTACCAGCAAAGCCCCGCGCGTCATGTGTCATCCCCGAAAGCAATCTGATATCGAATATATCATGCCCGCATCTACTCTTCAATTTAACGACGTGGTAACTAACGCTAACTACCACCTCAAGTGAATGTTTGGGCTGGCAGGGCGTCAAATGCCGGACAGAGTTGATCCCAAGCAGCTAAGATTTTAGTTTGGTTTTTCAGCCCAACTACCTTGCAGAATGAAAGTGCCGACTTACCTGGAGGATTTCCGTTGGCAATGTCTGGAATATCTTCCGCCATCACTATGGCTAATCCTCTGGAAATTTCATATCAGCGTTGGTTCCGTGATATACTACCCACGGTGCAGATTATCAACTGACTTGCTCAAGTGCCAATCGATGTGGCTATAATTAGGCAGTAAGATTCGTGCCGTGCAAACTGATTAAAAACACACCAATGCATAATCCATGGGCCAGCATTGTTGGTTTCAAAACGGATCGTCACATTATCGGACGTCGAAGTTCCTGAATTGACAACATCACGTATCACAGGATTGTCGTAGTTGTATACCGTGCTCCCAGCACTTCTCACTACCGCGAAAGAATGTCCGTGAAGATGTATAGGATGCTAATATCGATCATGAATTAGAAAAATAGACTTGATGAAGAGAAAGAATATGACCCACTGGTGCCCCAGGCGCCCCTCCAGGAATGTTTATCTCAATCACTCGATTTGGAGGTAATACGTATACCGAACCAGAAGGGAGGAGCGTCTGTGCCGTTGATGCGCCGCTGAGTATCTGCAAAAGTACGGGAACAGATGGCGACTCAAATGGCACGTTGTTTACCGTGAATTCTCCGTTGGTGAGAGCGATATTGTACGCAAGTGGGAACACTGTGATGTTTGATGTGGAAGGGAATTCAGGTCCTGGTGCAGCTGGTGTTACGAGCGGGTGTAGCTGTGTCTCATTCAGAGCCAGGATGCTTGCTATTTGAGGGGTAACTGGTTCAGATGCCGCGGCCCCGACATAACGTAGAATTGCTGAGTTGACACCACCGGTAAAGCCAGTTGCTCCCCCAACGTTGGGTAAAGCACGAACCCAGTAGTTGGACACTTGTTGATTAGCATGAAGAACAAACGAGTAACGCTGCCCGGCGTAGATTTGGATTGAGTCGACAACAAGTGGGAAGACATTATTGCCGTCAACTTCAATGACGGTCTGGGAAGAGTAGTATATGTCAGGTGCTATGCCTCAAACAAAAGTTCGCCCTGACCATTGTGTGATTATCGATTGAAAATATGAAATTCGGATCGCACGACATAGAGACAAGTCGAAAGCGATAGCGTTTGTTAGGAGTCACTTGAATCACAGCGAGAGGTGCAGTCAGATTCCCCGAATACCGTCCAAGCCCGTTAATCAATACGGAATCCGCTTTCGGAGGAGCAGCGGATGCATCCAAAATAGGAGCGACAGTGTGATACCTGTATCAAATAATCAGACTCCTCAACATCTATCGAATCTTGGAACCAATCACCAATCTGCAAGTGTGATTACGGTGGAGTCTTTTTTTTAAAAAAAAAAAAAAAAAAAGAAATTGAGTTAGATAGAGTACGATTAAATATCGATCTCACCGTCGTCCACGTCGTATCTATTGATGTGAAAAGTCAGAGCTCTGCTATGTCTGGAGTGGCAAAGTATGAACTTACAGCGATAGAAAAGGGTCCTCAGGATCATATAAAACCATTGCCCCTCGTAAACCATCACAATACTGAGTGGCTTTCAATGACAATCTCAATGTCAGCAAGTGACTTCAATAATCCAAGGAGTCAAAAGGATCTTACAGTAGTGAGAATGATACCAGTATGTTCCGGTCTGACCAAAGACATTGAACTGGTATTCAAACGAGCTTCCTGGTGTGATAGGACATTGAGTGACTCCGACAGGACCATCGGCCCATGATGATCCTCTTTGAAAGACGCCGTGCCAATGCTAGGCGGAATCAGTAGTGATATTCTAGAAAGAACAGCATGTCAGAGGCTCACAATACTGGTGCTCACGAGCATGCTGGTATCGCTCAAGTTGTTGACGACGTTTAGATTGAAGACATCACCCTATGCGTTTTCACCGGAAGATCAAAATGGTCAACCGTTTGTCATGTGCTGAAGCTCTGCATAGCAAGCGAACCTTTTTACCAGTAATCAGAGGTCCCGGGAAGGACGAAGAACTGGCGGAAGCACCTGCCAATACAGCTCTAGTTTATGATATGCTGTGACTCACTGCCGCACTGAACAGAGTTGAATGCACACGTACGAACGACTGAACCCATCGGGGCTGACGATATTATTCTCGATAAATAAGTTAGCCTTAGGTCCAATTGAACCGTAGACGGTTGTAATGAGAGATAGAGCGAAGGGACTCAATAAGGAGCGCATTACGAGCAGTTTATGCGATGAATGAGTAGCTCACAAAGACCACTCTTATATAGGCGAATTCATCGTGTCTGGATCTCGGGTTGACATGGTTTATATCCGTAGGCGTCGACCGAGACAGCGACTGGCTTCTCAGCCAATCCCCCAGACCGTTTTGAAGTTTCAAGTCCAAAAAATAAGCGCATGTCTCTCTAATTGTGTGCTTGTATTTTTATTGTCTGGATTCCCATGGAAGATTTAGCGAGGCATATATCTTTGACATGTTCTAAATCTGCCAAACCAATTTACTATTTGAACGCAGTTATCTTGTTGAAATCAACCCGAAGTCGATTCCTATTAGATTATTATGAAGTGTTTTCACAGCTCCACCTTTTTTCGAGGAAAGAGATGTATTTCTATTCGTTTTTTCTTCTTGGTAGTGTTTGTCTAAACCTCCCCAATTTCTTCCCTATAATAGAGTGTATGGGGCATACAAGTCTTGTAGTTGGCATCTGAGCATTGTCTCAAGACCATTACAATGGCTAACAGCTACTTGGGTCTCTCCTGACAGCGGCCACATATTCTAGCCTAGTCTAGCTGATCGCTTTGCAGTTACAGGGCAATCTTCCTGTCATTCACGCCTCATTCACGCCTCAGCAATGATTGATATACATACCTACAATACCTCTCTGAGCGTCTTCACCCTGAGTTTACTTTTTCAGGCTACACAATTTCTCACAGATGCGCGTTCATGGAAGTCCAGAGGTAGCAGTCTTGTATAATGATTGCAGCGGTCAACTCCGCGCACTTGACCAGCACGAGATAAACATTCTGTAATGTACTAGGCATCATACGCTTTCTTCTAGAGTCCACACTTCGGTGCTCAACATAATGGGGGGGTTGGCTATGTCGCCTGTCATTTGGTTCAAGCTCTTGAGAACAGAAGATTTTGTGGGTTCTACTTCATTTCGCGGGGCTACGCTATCTAAGCGATCACAGTCCCGCTTTCCCCCGCATCTGCTAAATTTAACCGATTTTTAGCGTCGTCCGAGGTGGCCTGGCTATGTACAGAAATGTTAGACCCGCCCCTGAAACTGGAAAATGCCGCAAAATCATCCGTGTACATAGGAACTATCCCATGTTGCGAAGCGCAGATCGATTCCGAGCGAAGCAGGGTGCTGGTAATTGAGAAGATGCTGTAGCAGAAGATCGAGCTGAGTGGCGCCACCGCGAAGTGGTCAATGAAACGCACAGACTCTGGCCGGTGAGAAGTGCACGGCAGCCCAAGTCAGCCGTATTCTGAGCACACCGCTCGCCATCGCTCAGCATTCCACGCCATCCCACGATGTTCGCGCAGAACCCACCGCCGCCCGCCGTGACTGATGCTTACGCGTCGGTGAGTGCGCCGCTGAGCGGTCGCGTGTGGCCTGGACAGCCGGCAATTCACTCCGCGGCGCTGGGCCGGTGGCTGATTGACGCCTTGAACGGGGGCAATAAGTAACTCTATTTTGAACGGGCATCGCCGGGGTGTATTCCTGGAGCGCCTCCTTATTTCCAGCCGCCCGGGACCGATCTTCGGGTCTCCTTCCCGCCGCCGAGGTGGGTTAACTTTGAGTCTTTGACTCGCGAGTTCTGACTTCTGATGCGCCTTTTACGCGGGGGGTAATGTCCGTCTCGTACGCAATGAAATGACTCCTTGCGTATGATGGTCGCCGGTACTGGGCAGTGATGATCTTCATGTTGCGATCGTGCATATGCCTGCGTGGCTAGAGAGGCGAGGACCTGCTGCGCAAGGTGGCGAGTAAGGGGGTGGGAGATATGCCGCATACATAGACCGCCAGAGAACTGAGCACACAAGAAGTCGCGTATTGAGCGCAATGATGTCCTTGGCCTATCTCGATTCTCGAGTGGCGCACCAACTATATCTGTAGCTCTATTTTGGAATATGTGCCTGAGAGTCGAGGCCAATGCGCATGCGGGCCATCGCTCTTTCTCAGCCGCTTCTGTATCCCGAGGCGGAGGTACTCATTCTGCAGCCTGAGAGTCCAGGTGTGTGATACATATCTAGCAGGCCCTTCGAAAAAGCGGCGTAGCAGGAGAAGATGAACAGAAGTGTCAGGAATTCTACATCTTCCGGATCCCATGAATATGCCATTCCCCGAATGTAAAGCTTTCCATGGCTCGTCCTCGGCGTGCATTGCGTACCTCAAGTGGCACTATTGAGAAAGTAGTGCGCAGTGGTGAAGTTGAGAGAAAATCTTAATGATATTCTGCCTACATACTGTCCTTATATACATGTAAGTATGGTAGCTAGATGTATCTACAATATTCTATAAAATACTATATACGAGTGAACAAGTCATTTAGGAAATAGAAAACATATGTAAACACAAATGTAAGAATGTAATAGACGCGCCTCGAAGGCGCTCGTCATTGGTGGAATGTTCRACTACCTACTTGGGTAATCGAGCAATSATTCCAACACTCCCCCTTAGTCGGACAGGACACCARTTTCCTCAGTGAAATTTTCATGGATGGGGCGCGGTAAGCCTTTGGTGAATATGTCGGCCAGATTGTATGCGGTATTTATGTACACAATTTTGATTGTGCCCGATTCGACCAAGTCCCGTAAGAAATGATGGGAAATGTCAATATGTTTGGTCTTCGCGTGAAATTCGGGATGGTGTGCAATTGATATGGCCGCCTGATTGTCCGAAAATATCATGGATGAGTTTGGGAGCGGGAATTCAAGTTCGTCGAGAAGAGAACGGTGCCAGAGTATTTGTTTTGCAAGGTGTGTTGCTGCAACATACTCTGCCTCTGCAGTTGACAGTGYGACAGTGTTCTGCTTCTTAGAACTCCAGGCGACGGCTCCMCCTGCCATAGTGACAACGTAGCCACTAATCGACTTCCTGTCGGATCCGGATGCMCAATCCGCGTCGCAATAAAAATATAATTCGTCATTTAAGATGTCGTCTGATCCGCCGTAAGTGAGTTTGTAATTTCGCGTGCCCTTCAGGTATCTGAATACACGTTTCAGTGCAGTCCAGTGCTTTGGTTTGGGGTTGCTAGTGAACTGTGCAAGCTTGTTCACAATGTAAGCAATGTCGGGTCGCGTTCCCAATGCCAAATACATCAGGGATCCGATTAGTGTAGCGAATCCGTAAATGATGCGCCATGTGCGCTCCCCCTGGGCGYTTAATTCGTCATCAGGTGACTCTTCGTCGTCTAACTTGACGTTCGGATCGACTGGGGTCGAGACAGGGTTGGCATCCTGCATGCCAAATTTCTCCAATAATTTGTCAATAAAGTGTGCTTGGGATAAAGTAATAAGGTGGTCATCTTGATGCAATTTTATGCTGAGTAGCATAGATGGCTGTCCGAGTGATTTGACATCAAACTTTGCTTTTAATTYTTCTTCCACTTTGTCATTGAGTGCATCTGTGGTTGATATTGCTAGGATATCATCAACCCATACTAGTAGCACTGTAAAATCATTTCCGTCGCGCCGGATATAGCAGCAGTAATCTGTTTTTAGCTGCGTGAATCCAATTTCATTTAGTGCGCGATTGAGTTCATGGTTCCACACRTTCCCRGCTTGTTTGAGTCCGTAAAGCGAGCGTACGAGAYGGCATACAAGGCCTGTATTGTCCTCATAGCCCGGTGGCTGTATCATATAAATTGTTTYGTTGACGTAGCCGTGTAAGTAAGCTCCTTTGACGTCGAATTGCCGTAATTTTAGATTATGTACGGCTGTGAATGCGAGTAATGTCCGTAGTGTTTCGAATCGCATCACGGGGGCGAACGTTCCGTCTTCGCTGTAATCTGTTCCGGGTTTCTGTGCAAATCCCTGCACCACGAGACGTGCCTTAAATTTAATAATGTTTCCGTGCTCGTCTCTCTTCTTCGTAAAGACCCATTTGCATCCTACGGTCTTGCGTCCATCTGGGAGAGTTTCCTTCTTCCAAGTTCCCATTTTAATTAATGTGTCATATTCCTCGTCCATGGCAGCTTTCCATTGTGCCGCTTCCGGTCCTCCAAGTGCCTCTTCATGTGTAYGAGGTATGTCCRGCTCACTGGCCAGATATGCGCGCTCTGCGTCGTCCAACAGTGCCTCCCATAATATATCTCGTGCCATATTTGTTCTCTCGCTCGAGATCCCCTTGGCGCGCGAGGATTCGGTTGATCTCGTGATATCTGGGGGTGTAGATGTGTCTGGTGGATTTAGGCGGTCGGACGGCTTCCGTGCGTCCGGATTTCCAGCTAGTTTATAGTCTATAGGTTGCTGTTGACGAGATGAGCRTCTGTGCTGCGGTGGAMTAATTCCTGTTGGCTCAGGATTAATTGTGSGTGTCTGTGGGGCTGGAGATGGTGCTGGAGACGGTGTATATCGAAGATCTACTCGTTGTCTTTGTTGTAAAATTTCCTGCTGAATATGTGGCTCGTTATGCGTCGCAGGAGGTGTCTGGACAGCTGTAGGATGAGTTTGCGAGGGTGCAATTTTTCCTGGCTCCCCCTCAGCCTGCAAACTCGGTATATTTCCGTCAATATTCTGTTCTTTTGGCTCTTCATTTTCGTTGAAAGCCACGTT